>CAUYON010107158.1:0-51798 GCA_963573935.1 Arctocebus calabarensis
ATTATTATTATCTTTATCATTAAATCTCATAATTGCTAAGTCATGGAAGAAACCTAAGTGCCCATCGATCCATGAATGGATTAATAAATTGTGGTACATGTATACCATGGAATATTATGCAGCCTTAAAGAAAGATAGAGACTTTACCTCTTTCATGTTTACATGGATGGAGCTGGAACATATTCTACTTTAACAAAGTATCTCAAGAATGGAAGAAAAGGTATCTAATGTACTCAGCCCTACTATGAAGCTAATTTATAGCTGTCATATGAATAGTATAACCCAACTATAACAGCAGGTAGTGTTTAACTCCACATAGACTCCCCCTTGTTTGACCAACAGGAAAGCTAGCACTACTCGATTATCTAGGACTACCTAAGACTCTTTGCCATTTCTTCCGTGATCAATCCTAGAGTCACAGACAGTTTTAATCATGTCTCTGTTGGCATATAATCCATAGCTAGGGACTAGTACTCTCAGAAAGTTTTGCTACTATGTACTCTGGTATCTTCCTGGCAATTCTCTCTTCTCTCTAAGGGGAAGGAGGTGAAGACTCTTAGTTAATCTATTGTAGGACAGGTATGGAAAGACCTTAGTTTATTAATGTAGATTCTCTATAGATTTTTTTCCAATGTTTTCTTCTCATTGTTTCATAGTTTAAAGTCTTCAATTTTAAGTCTTTAATCTATTTTAATTTCTATGTGGCAAGAGAAAAGGGTCTAGTCTCATCTGTATACAGATCCCATTTTCCCAGCACCCATTGTTGAAAAGACAGTTCTTGCCCCAATGTATGTTCCTGGCATCTTTGTAAAAAATGAGTTGACTATAAATACATGGATTTATTTTTGGTTCTCTATTCTGTTTCTTTAATTTATGTCTGTTATGAGACCAGTACCATGCTGATTTGATTGTTATAGCTTTGTAGTAGAATTTGAACTCAGGTAATGCAATTCCTCCAGCTTTTTCCATTTTACTCACGGTGACTTTTTATTCTGGGTCTTTTGTGGTTCTGTATAAATTTCAGGGTTATTTTTACTATTTCTGTGAAGATTACCATTGGTATTTTGATAGAGATTGCATTGAATCTGTAGATTGCTTTGGGTAGTATGAACATTCTGACAACATTGATTTTTCCATGTAATATCTTTTGATTTTTTTGTGTCCTCTTCAATTTCCTTTATATATATGTCTGAATGTGTTTTATAGTTTTCATTGTAGAGATCTTATTTGGTTAAGTTTATTCCTAGCTATTTTATTTTATCTGTAACTATTGTAAATAGGATTACTATTTTGGTTTCCTTTACAGGATGATTTTTGTTGGCATATAGAAATGCCATTGATGTTTGTATTTTCCTTTGTCTCTTGCAATATTACTGAATGTCCTTATCAAGTTCTAATAAATTTTTGATAGAGTCTTTAGGTTTTTCTAAATATGATGTATTAAATGCAAACAAGAATAATTTGAATTCCTTCTTCCAACTCAAGGGACCTTTTTTTTTTTTGTCTTATCTAACTGCTGACTAAAACTTCTAGTACTATGCTGAATAAAAGTGCCAAAAGTGGGCATCTTTGTCTTGCTTCAGATCTTCTGGGAAAGGTTTTCAGTTTTCCCAAATTCAGTATGCTACTAACTGGAGGATATCATTGTTGTCTAAGTCTTTTATCATCTTCAGATATGTTCCTCTATACTCAGTTTTTGAGAATTTTTATTATGAAGGAATCCTGAGTTTTATCAAATATGTTTTTGACATCTATTGAAATGATCATATGGTTTTTGTCCTTCAATTTTTTAATTACAGTGTATCACAATTGTTGATTTGCAAATGTTGAATAATTCTTACATCTCTGGGATAAATCTCATTCAATCATAATGAAATATCTTTTTAATGCATTGTTGATTGAGTTTACTCATATTTTGCTGATAATTTTTTCACCATTGTCATCAGAGATATTGGCCTGCAGTATTCTTTTTTTTTTTTTCTTTTTTAGTGGTGGTGGTGGAGGCATTGTGCCTTTCTCTGTTCTTTTCCTGTATCAGGATAATAGTGGGCTCATCGGATAAGTTTAGAAGTATTTCCTCCTCCTGCTCCTCAATATTTTGGAATAATTAGTGTAGGATTGGTATTAGTTCTTCTTTAAAAGTTTGGTGGAATTTAGGAGTGAAGCCTCATGTGCTGGGCTTTTGTTTGATGCAAGACTTTTTATTCTTGCTTTTATCTCATCATTTGTCATTGGTATGTTCAAGTTTTGAATTTCTTCATTGTTCAATCTTGGTAGATTGTATGTGTCTAGGAATGTATCTAGGTTTCCCAGTTTATTGTCATATAGTTGCTCTTAATTGTGTCCACTGATTCATTGAATTTCTCTGTTTTCCAGATGTAATGGCTCTTTTTTCACCTCTGATTTTTAAATTTGGGTCTTTCTTTTTTTCCCCTTAGTTAATCTGATTAAAGATTTGTCCAAAAAACAGCTTTACATTTCATTAATCTTTTGTATTTTTTTAGTTTTAGTTTCATTTATTTCTTCTCTAATCTGCATTATTTATTTTCTTCCACTAATTTGAGATTGGTTTGCTCTTGCATTGCTAATTCTTTATGACATACAGTCAGGTTGTTTATTTAGAGTTTATCTACTTTTCTGATGTAGCATTTATTACTGTAAATTTTACTCTTAGTGCTGCGAATCTTATATCCTTAGATTCTGGTATTATGTGTTTACTTTTTGATTTTTTTCCAGAAGTTTTACAGTTTCCTTCATAATTCCTTTATTGACCCAATGGTCATTCAGGAGTATACTGTTTAATATTCATGTGTTTTCAAAAGTTTCGCTTGTTATTGATTTCTAGTTTTATTCCATTGTGGTCAGAAAAGATACTTGATATGATTTAAATATTTTTTAGTGTTTTGAGATTTGTTTTGTGCCCTAACATATTGTCCATTCTTGATAATATTTTGTAAGCTGAAGAGAAGAATGTGCATTCTTCATCTGTTGAAGGAAAGATTCTGTAAATGTCTACTAGGCTTATTTGGTCTATAAAGCAGAGTATGTACTATGTTTTCTTTGTTGATAATCTATCAAATGCTGAAAATGGGGAATTGAAGTCCAGAGCTATTTTTGTATTGGATTGTGTTTCCCTCTTTAGCTCTAATATTTCTTTATATATCTGGATGCTTTAGTGTGTTGGGTGTATGTAATTTTACAATTATTGTATTGCCTTGATGAATTGATGCCTTCATCATTTTATGATGACCTTCTTTGCCTCTTTTTGTACTTTTTAGTCTTGAAAACTATTTTATGTGATACAAGTATCCTGCTACCTTTTGGTTACCATTTGCATGGAATTCTTTTTCTTGTGCCTTTATTTTTAACCCATGTGTATCCTTGTAGGTGAAGTGAGTTTCTTGTACACAGCATATAGTTGTACTCCACTTTTTAAAAATTCATACTGCCACCCTATGTCTTCTGATTAGAGAATTTACTTCATTTAAATTCTGTTATAGATAGTATAAAATGTATGAATGGGTACCCCAAAATTCAAAAAGGAGAGAGGATAAGAGTTAAAATGTAAAGTTTTTTTATTTTCCTTTTGTTTGCTTGTTGTTTTGTTTTATTTTGTAATCAGACTTAAGTTGTCATCAGACTAAAATAATTGGATTTGTTATGTTATTTGCAAGCCTTGTAGTAACCATAAAAGAAAAACCTATACCAGGTTTTTGTGGATATGCAAAAAATAAAAAGCAAGAATTAAAACACAGTACCAGAGAAAATCACCTTTACACAAAGGAAAATAAGGGAAAAAAATAAATAAAGGGTGAAAGGACAAAACACACTGAAATAACAAAATGGCAGCAATAAGTCCTTACATATCAATAATAACATTTCTTACCTAAAGCAAGACAGTTGTCTCTTACTGAAGTTAAGTCATGGAAGAGTCAAGAAAAGTGGTAAATAAGATTGAGGTGTTTATTTCAAATAGAACTCTATGCTAAGAGCTCAGAAGAATAAGATAGCATGAGATTCCTCAGACAGAAAGGGGAATGGAAAAAAAGTACATAGGGAGGGATGAGAAATAATCAATGCAATTAATTGTTAGATGATGCTTGTAGGTTAGAAGGTAGCTGTTTAGAGTTGGAATAAACATAAAACTCATCTATTCCCAGACTTCATTCACTTGGCCAATATTTCTTGAGCATTGACTATACGTCAAGGCACTGGATTACTCCCTAGAAATACAAAGATAATCCAAATAACCCTGATCTCAGGGAAATCATATTTTATTAGAGAAGACATACAAGTAAATAGTACATATAATGGTGAAATTGCAACCATGACAACACTACAAATAGATGGTACATAGCATTTAGGATTATCTGAGATTTACTTCCTGCAGGTGGAAATGATTGAGATGGGAGAGAGGTTGTTGAAAACAAGATGAATTTGAGGCAAATTCTTGTTCTTGGTGGTTCCTGAGATTTACTGGAGAAGGAGGAGGAGGACAAGTAAATGTAAGGGAGAGCTCACAATTCATTTGATCTTCCTAATCACAATTACTCCAAGATCATACTAACTTTAAGTAAATTATTTCTCATCTTTTCATGTGATATTATGGAAAGAATGTTGAGAGTGGTTATTTTGAATATGTATAATGCATAGATACATTGCAAGTTGTCTATATGAACTCTATCATTAGATACACCAGGATTCATATCTCAGCTTTACCTCACTTCACTTGTGCTAATATCATTTACTCAAAAATTGTTGTGATGATGAAATAAGATAAAGGTATATAAAGATCTTAAAAGTATTTAGAGTGTACTAAG
Source organism: Arctocebus calabarensis (assembly GCA_963573935.1). NCBI lineage: Eukaryota > Metazoa > Chordata > Mammalia > Primates > Lorisidae > Arctocebus > Arctocebus calabarensis. The sequence goes on from CAUYON010107158.1 coordinate 4,821, forward strand.
TGTTTGAGAAGCAGTAAACATATATATAGTTTATGGTTGTTTTTATTAGGTCTTGGAAGGGAGGAAAAGGAGAAGAATTTGAAAGGGACAAATGATTTAGTTAAATCCCCATCTCATTTTAAAATTTTCAGTTCTAAATATCAGGTGGTAGAAGTGGTAAGGGGGTGGAAAAGGAGATTGAAATCAATTAGGAAATAGCATTTAATAGATGTAGTTTCTTTCATTGCAGATATTGTTAAAATATTAGCAAAAATAAAGTTAAGCAAATCCTGCTTCTTAATAATCCATGCATTTGAGTTTGGCTTCCAAAATATTAGGCTCAAATTATGTACTACTCTCAATACTCACCAAATCTTCCAAAATGTTCCTTTAAATTGCTGATTGACATTAGCCCAGAATTATCCTCTCTTATCATTTTAATTGCCTTTAAATCTCTGCAAAGTTGTAAAAAAATATATTTAGTAGTGAAAACTGCAAACCCTGGATGTAGTATCTAATTGCATGAAATAATTTTGAGTTACGTTCACAAATAATTTATCTTAATATGTGAAATAAAATATTAAAAAAAATTTCAAAACATAAAATTGGCTAGAAAAGGTAGGGTATGGTATTGACTTTCTTCATTTAATTATTTCAGAAAACTACTATTCCCTTTAAATATGTTTTTTTATCATATTATGTAATCATGTTGAAATATGAGTAACAGTTGACAAATGAATTCTGTATAAATAAAACAGGGTTATTTAATTTTCAGTTCACTATTATTCCATGTTATATTTCAGAAAATATAGTGATTAAGTTCTAAACATACAGTTACAATTAAGAAGCTGTTAATTAAAATTATGATAATTATCAGTGATTTGAACCTTAATTACTCTTGAAGTTAAGGAAGATATAATTTTCCTAGCAACTGACACATATATAAAATCAAGATATATATGTTAGCTGCATTTATTTAAATAATATCTAATTATTAGTAAAATTTGCACAATATTTTGGCTTTTTGGGTTTAAGACCTTAGGTACTAAAAAAACTGAAATAAAATTATTTTAAAAAATAAGCAGAATAGAGAAGGCATGAACAATATCAATTAATTTATTAAACCCTTAGTCTGAATTTTATGTCAGAAAGGAAATGAGTGATTCCTTTACTTTTCCTACTGATGTCAATATAAGTGACATCCCTTCTGAGGCACATACAAAATTCTATAAAAATATTCACAGCAAAATGTAAGATTATTCATGCTCAAATATATTATCTCCCTTTACTTCTTTTTATTCTTTTATTTATTCATTCAACAAATATTTACTGAATGCCTGCTAATCTTCAAGGGACTGCTTTAATTGCCTATTATATTATTTCGGATATGGGCTAAGCTTCCATAATAAGGATGCCCCACATGTCAGTGGCTCAAATACAAGAAACATTTATCTCTCATACATAGTAAACTAGGTCAGGTAGGTCACGTCTGCTCCACAGGACCATTCAGAAATCTAGACTAGCAAGATGCCATCATTAGTATGAATGTTCCAAAGTGGCTCTAGCGATTGTTATTTCCAGCCAGTTGCATTAAAATTGAAAGAAAGTAGAGGAGAGGAATTTGCTTTTAAGCAATTAAAAAAAATTTTTTTTCCTATTACTCTGCACATGAACAAACTCAAATGTAAAGATGACTAGGAAATGTCGTCTTGAGTTGGTCAGTTTCTGATGGGAAAAGGGGCAAACGGGTTTCAGAGGGGAACAATTAGAATTCTTCTTCATATAGCTCAACCCGCCAGTTTTCTCAATATGAGTGAATGTCCTTCCTTCCTTTAGAAAATAAACAAAGTACTCTGCTTTCTTCTGGAGAAAACCCAATTTTAATTTTAATTACTACAACCAGTTCAGAATCTGGAATCTCTGGGAAATATGCAGTCCTCTATTTTAGGTCCTGAGGTAGTTATCCGAAGTCTCAACCCTCTTCACCATATGAAACACCCAATATAAAGTAGTCAAAAAGGAACAGAATAACTGCAGTAGAAGCTGCCATTAGGAAAACAGAAGAAGGGAAAACTTGAAACTCAGCAAGAATAGCAGTTACAAAATCCTGCCAAGCAGAGATTGGAAGACACTCAGCAAGAGCAGCAAAATAAGTTTTTGGGTGAGTGCTTCTGGCAGCCTGGGTTCTCTTTTCTGGGAGGTATGCCAGATTTCCTAGAAGGTTCTTCCTTACCCTAATGTATAAATGGATTTATGCATGATCACATCTGAATTGGGTACAAAAGTCTTGAGGACCTCACATTTTTTTGCACCGTGCTTCTTGCTGATACATATTTGGAGGGGTCTAAGATTGTTTTAGGGAACATTTATGGTAGTTAAAGCTAATGGGAAGATGCAAGAACATCTTTGAACAATATTAATTATCTCTTGCTATTGGAATACAGAAGCTGATTTCTCCCAACCCTCTATCAATTTAAAGTATAAAATTAACACATAAATCAGAGCCTTTCTTAGCAACGTTCTATTCTTCTTAGAAAAGAAATGGCCCATTCTTATTTAAGGTCTTATAATTTGTAAACCTAAAGGTAGCAGGAATCATCAGCAGTTGGGCTTTGTGCAACATTTTTCCCTAGTACTAAAGGATACACAGGTCTAAAACCTGCTTTTCAACTCATCCCTGGCAAGAAAGATACATAACACGGGCCGTCAGCTTTCTACCCTACAGTATCTTTTCTTTGCAGCCTTTACCCTTCCACTAAGCTGAGTCCCCACAGTTTGAGATGTCATAGCAGTTCCACACTTCTACATAGTGCTTTTTATGTTCAACTAAACTGTTGTAATGGAGACATTCAAAATTCAGTGACTCAAACAATGTAAACGATTATTTTTCTCTTAACAATCAGCTCCACGTGACCATTTAGAGGCAGAGGTTTTTTCCATGTTGTAGTCCATGACTTCCTAAGGCACTGGCTTTATTTGCATAGAAGATGCCAGATCATCACTTTGAGTGCATTCTATCAATTGAGAAGGTAAAGACGCACACATTCAAGATGAGGAGCTTCTTCTTAACCTGTAAATAATCTTGATTGCCATCCTCACCTCTGCACACATCCCCGTTCCCTAACCCAGGCATAAGGGCACACCTCCCTGAAAGGGCTGCTGAGGCGTGTACTCAATTCATATGCAGCCATTTGTCTAAGTAAACATTTGTCAGTGGAAGAAAATAGAAGTCATATTCTAATAAGCAAAGGCAAGCTCCATTATGATTAATATTCATCATTTTTATTAATTTATAGTATTCATTATTTTACTAATTTTTTTAGGTTCCACTTTCTCTTTTTCAGAGTTCTGACAGTTAACATTCCCTCTTGTGTGTGTGTATCATTCGTGATAGGCGGTAACTGAGGCTTCTTTGTCATACTCACACTCAGTACTGTTCTTTTTCCCTCCCTTACATTCATCAACCAAAATTAAAAATGAGAAATGAAGCAATGCCACTAGATAGCGTTTAGTGCTACTGGCTTCATACAGCACACTTTGGGAAATATAATCAGAGGCTTACTCACAGAAAAGGTATTATCGATTCGGCAAAGGCAGAGAGAAGCTTTTGTCAATGCCAGTGCTTTCTGTGTCCCCATGAATGATGCTGCTTGTTAAATCATTTTCTCATGCCTGCCACTTCTTGATCATTTAAGGAATCAATGTTACAACTTTCAGGAATTTGTTATACCTATATGAGGATTCAGAATTGGGTTGCATCATTTTTCTTCAGATAAGTATTTGAGAGAGAAGAGATAAACTTCTAGCTACCAGCCAATGGCATTAACTTTCTACACTCTCAAGTCCTTAGAAGAATGGAGAAGAACACATTATCATATCATTTTCCTAGACAGTTTGTAGGTAAATATCCTGGCCAATGAGGGTCGAGCTAGGCAATATTTTTGTTTAGTTTTCTTTAACACTTAATTTGAAGTTAGTGTGTTATAAATGGCCTCCCATGAGGATAAAGATGAGTAAACTTTCCTCTGTCTCTCTTTTCATCTATAGTGTATATATGTATATACTTTTGTTCTCTTTTTGTATTTTTCTTTTTTTACTGACAAAAAAAATCAAGTACTTAGTATAATAAGACCTATTCTCGTGCGGGATAATGACAATCATTTCCTTCAATCTAATCCTTTGATATCTCTCCCCTATCCTTAGCCCTTATACAATTTTGTTTTTGATGTTAAACCATTTTCTTGACGTACTTTTATGTACTTGAAAGGAATTAGTAATCTTGAGATAATTTATAAATTAAGATTCAGATGGAGGACAATGATCAATATCTAAGTTTAAACCAATAAGTGTATTTGAAGGAAAAATATAATGTATTATAATTGTTTACAGATACCTCAGTAAGGTCAAAATATATTAATTTATTATCCAAATACTAACTTAAAATAATTTTTGCTTTCTGTGTGGTATTTTAAAAACGAGTTTTGGGTTGTATTTAGTTCCTCGTTTAAATGGTATCTAACTTTCCCATAAACAATTTATTCTTTGGTTTCATAAATATTTATTGAGCAGCTATTTTTTGCCAAAGAAAAATCTTTTTAGAAATCTTTAACCTTGAGAGCAAATGAATAAAGAAAAAGAGACCAAGTTCTCTACCAAGAAGCTTATATTCTAGATGTAGAAAACAGCCAGTAAGTAAACAAACAGATGTGTGTTGGTATGTTTGCTTATACTATGTATACAGCAGTGATTAGTAAATGCTGAGATAAACAAAGCCAGGTAAGGATGGGCAAGGAGTGATTAAAGAAAACTTTCATTAATGACATTTGAGCTCTAACATCATGAGAAAAGGAAAAATTGGACATTTACCAAAAGCATGTTCCAGGTCGTGGAAGTAGCAAATGAAAAGACCCTCAGTCAGTAACATGTTTGTCATTTGTTAGGAAACAGCTGAGCTCCCAGTGTATCCAGAGCACATAGGCAAGGAGAAGTGGTGGAGGGTGAGAACTGAGAAATGCTGGAGTGGCAAATTATGGAGGCAAAATAAGAATTCTTTATTTTTTTCCAAAACGTTATGGGAAGTTTTTGCTGGATTTTGAGTAGAGAATTAATGTGATCTAGCTTATTCTATGACAATGCCTTTGACTGCTCTGTGTGTAACAGACACACAGCAAGCTGGGTGCAGACCAGTGGGAAGGAGGTTGCATTTGTTTAACTGAGAGGAGGTGGTGACTTTACCCACGGTGATAGAGATGTTTGGACATATTGAGATTTGGGGTGTATTTTGTGAGAAATGAAAGAATTAATATCTGTATTGCACATGACATGTGAGAGAAATGAAAGAACTGCACTTTTGGGGGCATGAGTGGTAATAATCAAGGTGTTGTCTCTGATAAAGATGGGAAGAAGGCAAAAGGAGCAGGACAGAGTGGGAAGGAAAATTAACATGTTTGTGTTTATATATGCTGTTTGACATCCAAACAGAAGTGTGTGCTAAGCAGTTGGATACATGAGAGCATGGTAGCTGGGAAACGCTGATGATGGGGATCCAATTTGGAAGTCATCAGAGCAGAGGTGGCATTAAAGCCATGGTGTCAGGAGAGATCGCCTAGGCAGGGGTCCTCAAACTATGGCCCGCAGGCCACATGCTTCAGTCTGAATTGTATGTGTTCCTGTTTTGTTTTTTACTTCAAAATAAGATATGTGCAGTGTGCATAGGAATTTGTTCATAGTTTTTTTTTTTAAACTATAGTCCAGCCCTCCAATGGACTGAGGGACAGTGAATTGGCCCCCTGTTTAAAAAGTTTGAGGACACCTGGTAGGAAGTATGAACAGAAAGGAGAGAAATTTTAATAACTGAGTCCCAGTGGTCTCCAGGAGTAAGTGGTTGGGAAAGTGAGAAGTCACTAGAAGGGAAGAGGGAGAAATGAAGTGAATTCAGAGATGCCTGAGACAGGAGGTTACAGGGCAAGCTCAGCATTTGAAGGAGCAGGAAATGATCAACCCTGTTAAATGGGGCTAATGTAGAACACGACTAAGTCTTGACCACAGGATTTGGAAAATATCAAGATGTTGATAAGAGCTGTTCAGTGGAACAGGGGAACGACAGCATGACGGGACGTCTTCAAATGCATGTGCAGAAAGAGTCAGTGAAAAGAGTGAGTAGAGGCATCTCTTTTCGAGAAATTTTTCTATAAAGGGACAAGGAAAAGGCTAGTTGCTAGGAGGCATGTAGGTGAGGGAGAGCATTATTTATTTATTTATTTATTATTTTTTAAGATAAAATCTCACTATGTTGCCCTCGGTAGAGTGCTGCAACGTCACAGCTCACAGCAACCTCACACTCTTGGGCTTAAGCAATTCTCTTGCCTCAGCCTCCCATGTAGCTGCGACTATTGGCACCTGCCGCAATGCCTGGCTATTTTTGTTGTTGTTTTTGTTGCAGTTGTCATTGTTGTTTAGCTGGCCTGGACCGGGTTCAAACCCACCAGTCTGGGTGTATGAGACTGGCACCCTATTCACTGTGCTATAGGTGCCGAGGCAAGAGGACATTTTAAAACATATAAGAGATATATAAGATGTATGGATGCTGGGAGGAATGATAACTTAAAGAGGGAAACTGAGGCTGCAAGATAAAGTGAGGAGCATTTTAAGGGTGGGGAAACAGTGAGTATCCTTTGAGTAAGAAATAGAGGCAGAAGACTTTTTGACGGTTATTGAAATATGGTAGCATCTAGCAACATACTGGGTGAAAATAAATACACATTTGGGATCTGCACAGACATGATGTAGAAAGGGCAGAGAGTTTAAATATAGTTTTAGTGTTTGACAGTGGAGAAATTGATTCATATTTCTGAAGACAGCAGCATTAAAAGCCACATCTGATTGACCAGATTGTCATCTTATATAGCACTATTTTCTTGGAAATAGGACTTTTATAACTCTCTTCTTAACATATTTTGAAGTATTTTGAAGAATTCCCCCTGTGTTTTAAGGGGAATTTGATTTATTAAGTTGGAGGATAGAGGTAAAGATGTACCAAGATGGCATGAAAAAAATCACAGTGCTCCTTGTCAACAATCTGTACTTTTCTTACTGAAGATTTCCTTAGGATTGTATTTTATGCCTAGCAGCTCCTGGGGTATCACCTTAACACACATTTTGCTTTCACATCCCACATGCATTTCTGGGTGGATTCCTCCTGATTGCAGTAACATTGATTGCTGTCTAAATCTGTTGCAGTGTGCCTGAGTACTATGACTACGGTCATGGAGTAAGTGAGGATGCCTATGACAGCTACGGTAAGACCTTTTCTTTACTAACCCTGTGAAATCGGAACATCCGTCGGTCACTGACAACTCAGAAATTATCTCTCCCTCTGTCCCCCCAGTTTTGACAGAAATTCAGGCTAAGTTGGTTTACATAATTCCAGGGTGATAATTGACTTACAGAAGCAGTACCAGAAAATTAAACAGATCAATTTTGGTCAAACATTCAAAAGCAATTAATCACCGTCATAGGTGGTGATCAACAGCGACAGTGAACATTTTCAATAGTGTCTTACATGAGTCACCCCGTCCATTGTCCGAGTCATTAATTTGGATTTGACCATGATATTGTGTTTGTTCACAAGCATCATCACAACGATGGACATGTAAAGTACTGCATTTAAAAACTTTTAAAGGCAGCAGTTGTTATTATAAAATAACTTTCAAGTTATTTTTCTAGCACGCATAGCCAAATAATGATTGACTCGTAAGAACTGATCATCCATTAGCATGTCAGTCTATGAGGTTAATTAATTTCAAAATTATATTCTTTAATTAAAATACCACTTAAAATTAATCATAATTGTGTTCATTAAAAATTTATTGACTGTCTTAACTATATCATTATAGTACCTCATTTTTGAGGGGTAGTTTGTGGGTTTTTTAATATTTATGCAGTTCATCAGTTGCCCCACCTTGAAAAATGACCCTTATAGTTAAATGTTTACAATCTTTAATTATTATTAAAATAAGACCAAGGCCAGCTGGCATGTGCCTGTATTCCCAGCTACTAAAGAGTCTGAGGCTGAGCGATCACTAGACTCCAGAGACTTGAGGCTATATTTTTCAACAATTGTGCCTATGAAAAGTCACTGTACTCCCACCTGATCAACAAGATGAGGTCCTGTATCAAAAGAGAAAGAAACATAATAATATGAAGGCCACTGTGTCCCTCACTATGGGAGGCACTAATGGAGACAGTGTCGCCTGACTGTTGGGTGCTTGTTACCAAGGTGTGCGCTGCACCCAGAAGGAGAAGGACAGGTCCAGACATCAGGAAGAAGGGAGGAGTCATGTTATCCTAAAACCAGAGTCAAAAATGTACTAGCATGAGGCTGAGCCCAGGAGGAGAAGGAGAAAAATAAAGCAGAACTATTGTCAATCACAAGCTGATTATACATCTACGTGTATTTTCTCATTTATTCCTTTATAATCAATTGAAATATTAAGATTTTTTTACTTCCATTTTTATGAGGAAATTGGACAACAGAGCTAAAGTCAATAATAGTGTAGCTATCCATGTGTTTTTGGTATTCTCATCAGTAGTTGGAATACCATTAATTGCTGCTATCACACATGGCATACTACCGTGGCTCTGTATGAAACAGTTTTTAATGAGAATCAGAGATTATGGAAGTAATACTTATTAGAAATTACATGTATATCTGCATAACCTAATCTCCATTAGAACCCTGTAGGGAACATTCTCATTGTCATCTGCATTTTATAGATGAGGAAATGAGCCTTAGAGCATGAAATAACTTGCCTCGGTTCAGCAGATAATGACAACAATATGTGAATTCAAGTGTGTTGGGGTGTATTTAGTTTTTTTTATCAGAAGGTGGGAGCAGAGTTCAGCGGACCCTCATAAAAAGTGTAGACTCTGGTCCTTTAAATCTGAGTTTGTTTAAAAGGAAGAATGTATAACTTTCTTCCTAAATCCTAAATATTCCTCCCTAAATTTAGAGGATTTCTCTAAATCCCGCCAGCTGCTTTTTCACCATTTTAAGGAGAAGTAGGTCGTTCATACTATTTTGCAAGGAAAAAAATAAAGAAGTAATCCAAATTGAGCACCAGGCACACTATCTCCCAAATTCCCAACCTCTCCAGCACCAAATTAATCTATCTTTCACTGCTGTTGAAGACAGGGATCTTTTTCAAAACAACACATCGAATCTATTTTCAGATATTATTTCACAGAAACACAGTTGATGGACAAGTTTGCATAGGTCTGGCTCAGCTGGTGAGCTTCCAAAGAAAGTCCAGCTTAAATTTTGTTCTTTTCATATTATTTGTCACTCATTGTAAGGAAGGGAACAAAGGCAGGGAACAAAAGGCAGATGGTGTTTAATAAGAGAACTAGCATCCAAAACGTAGACCTGCCTCAAAGCCACACCAGTAGATCAGCAGGCCCAGGTACAAGATTGCATACAATTTACAGAATCCACGCCAAGTTCAGCACAGCGATAGCTGCCTTTCTGTTACTCTAAACACATCCTTAATCATATAAAAGTCATGAAACTAGTTACTGGAGATGAGCAATAATAGGACAAAATCTGGGCCCTTATTTCACTGAAATATTTGCATCTGGGCTTGACTAGGCTCTAGAACTATGATGATTTACAAGATGGACCTCGTCCCTTACTGCTTCCTGCTGTATACATACAAAAAAATTGTACCAGATTCTAAACTATGTGATGCAATAATTCCATACAAGTTCAGAAAACATGACTCATTTAACAAATATTTGTTCAGTGGTGAACACGTGTAAGCCATTGTTCTCAATCCTGCAGTGAACAGTCTCCTGAAGCTTCCATTCTAATGGTAACATGTATTATCATTAATAAGTCACTTTTTGTCAGATTGAATTTTTATTTGCAAAATACAGTTGTTATTTCTTACACTTGATACATCAATTGGAGGAGAATCATATTTATGTGTTTTCCTTTACGGAATTATGTTCACTGAAATGAACTATCAAGATGAATCTGGTGACATCTGATGGGGTGGTGGTTAGGGACAAGAGATGAGATTTTGTTTTTCAATTATCGAAATGTTGAAATGTTAATACCATGTCAGGCAATTGCAAAAAGTGTGTGACTACAAACTATTGCTTTTTAGGAAGACCCCGTCCTTCCTTGCCTAATTCTCTTGCTATAGCAAAGTCTAGAGAGAAATGATCCATTTTTCTTCAGAAGGTATATCTTCCCAGAGCACTAGATTTCATTCTGGGTCAAATTACAGCTCACCAACAAGCATTTCTGTGTGCACAGAAAGTAGTCAATAAATTCTTCCTAGTAAAGTAATGAGGAAAATGCAGAGAGGGGTTTGACTATCTGGGCAGAGTCATGAAGATATTAATATATCAGCAATTCTTATCTAGGGATATTCATTTACCTATTGAGTGAACTAAAATTTCAGCAAAATTGGCCATACTCTCTCTGACAAAAGGCTAGACACAAATATTCATTAGGGTCATGATCCTTTTTTTGGCCACTATGATCTTTTACCATTTTTTAACACTATTGAATAGACATACGTTCATGACTATCCATCCCATTCAAGGTGTTTTTACTCTTTTTTTTTTTTTCTTAGACAGAGTCCTCCCTCACCCTGGGTAGAGTGCCACGGCATCATAGCTCACATCAACCTCAAAATCTTGGGATTGAGCAATCCTCTTGCCTCAGCCTCCCGACAACTACATGTGACACCATGCCTGGCTAGTTTTTCCTACTTTTATTATACATTCTAATCTTGATTTCTACATCAGAGGAACAATTCTTCAGGGAAGAATTCAATTGCTTGTTTTGTTGGGGTTAGAGACTGATGTTATAGAGGCTGAGGCAAAGAAAACTAATGCCTTGCAACTTCTCATGGTGCAGATTTCATAGAGAAAATCACACGTGCAGCACTGTGGGTTCCAGCAGCTCAAGGCATCCCAGTGTCCAGCGATCCTGCAGCCCCACTGTTGCCCTCCTGTCATACTTACTGAGCCACAGAAAATAGGAGTTGGAAAACTGAACAAAAGCACCTATCTTTCAAATAGTGCACACCTGCAATTAATTTTATTTTTTAAGAATTCTTTTTTCTGCCATAAGTGTTTAGAAATGGAAGCAGATACTTAGTTCTGATTAATCTGAAAAATGCTATTTTTTTCTTACTCTTAAAATAATACCCACATGCTGTAGAAAATACAAGTAAATAAAAAGAAATTTAAATGTACCTGAAATACACTATGATATCATATTTATTCATTCTTTACTTTTCATAGTATAAAATGTTTCACACACATTATAATTTTAAAAAAGAGAACACAACATATCCTGTTTTATTGAAATAGAACAGAATTTTTTTTTCCATTTCTCAAACATTAGGACTCTACCTGGACAAAATGCAGATAATAATATATTTTCACATGTGCTATCAGAATCAGCCATTGATATGTTTATTTGAAAAAGGATACTTCTTTTGCATAACCAGAAAATAAATCACTTACATGTGAATCCATGTGGTCATGAGATTTAAATGTCTAGAATCCTTATGTTTTCATATCCTGTATAGGCAATAGAGCAAGGACCAAGTCAAACAAAAAGGAATAGCGTGAATTCAGCATCATAACCTTGGAGATCAAGGTTAATACCCTGGGGTTTTGGTATTAGGTACTATGTAGTAGGATATTAGGTAGGCTGCTCATCCCATGATACTCAAATGGGCAGATGATAAAATGAAAATGTCTGGTGCAGTGATTTGAAGACCCTCTCAAGTCAAATACTCATTGATGTTTTTTGCTCATTTGCTATATCTCACAAATTAATTCTTATCTATATGCTTTAACTTTAATGAACTGTGCAGTCTTTTAAATCAATAATGATTATTCCAAAATGTAAATTTCCTATCCCCACTTATTTGCTCAATTCCTTCCTGAATGAGTAAGTCTTCTCTGTTACATTTGAGCTGTGTCATGAGGACCGATAGTAGATTCCAAGGGGATGTCTGTATTTTTATAAAATGAATGGCCTCAATTCTAAGTTTCCTGGCACCCTCTAGAATTGGACAGTTATGTGAGGAATCTTACAGTTAGTTATCCTAGGCATCTTCTTCTCCTGCTCACTGGCAGGAAGGATCATGTGGGCAGGTGGAAGCGTTGGGGAGGGAGGAAGAAATGTTCTCCAGAGTAGCAGGATCTTCCACTTGAATGACTCGAATTGGAATTGGACTCTCTCAATTAGACTTCCTCCAGAAATGCTTTGAAATAAGCAGGCAAAAATAAAAATCCAGTCCTCCGTGGAACACTTCACTTTGAATCTTCACATGTTATGTTTTGCACATTGCCAAATTAAAATTCTGTTCGTCCCTTTTGAGCCCATGTTTCATCATTAAAGTAGCAGATATGTTGACTTTGAGAAAATCATGTATCCTTCTAGATTTCATCACAATTAAATTATTCAAGATATTTGTAGACAATTTAATATCGAATATTAGACTATTTTTCTTGCAATAGTATAAATATTAAAACTATCAATGAATATTATTAAAATATAATTATCTTATTCATTATTAATATTACTTGATATTTAATGCATCGGTATTTTTTAAATATTTAATTGATATTAAATTGATTATTATTAAATCAATATTTAAATATTACATTTATGATAACTTGAATTTATTTATGGAGCATAAATATTTGACTTACTGGAATTACAAATCAGCTTCTGCATTTTAAACATATTTCCTAATTTGTCAGAGGCACAATAATTGTTTGGATGCGTCTCAACAGCTCATAATTCATAAGAATGCATTTTAAATACAATGCATACATTTGCTTGGCTAAGCGAAGCTTCCCATAGAAAAACCTTCTAAATTCCCTCTGAGACTGATAAGCGAGAATGGACAGCAATATTCTCTCCTCAGAGAAAGGAGCTGTTTATTAAAATGTATTTAATACCTGAACTGAAGAGCTAATTATGCATCAATTCTTTAGTGGCATTTGAGATGACAGTTGTATGGAATCAAGGAGGATAATATTAAAACACTGTCTTCAATGAAAGCGAAAAGAATTTGTGTGCCGTTTTTGAGGGCGTTCGAGAGCCTCCCTTCAAGTCAATTGCAGGACACGAACATATTCATTTTGTGTTGAGGAGCTGGAATGATTATTACCCCAGTGTGAAAATAAGCCTTGCATTGATTAATCTGTGAAAACAGCGAAGGGAAACGAAGCCAACTGGCATTCGTGCTGGCCATGTGATTCAGGAACAAAGACTTATCTATTTTTAATAGTAAAGAGAAACATAAATTTGGAAAAAAATTGATTCTGTAAATGGAAATGAGTTTTCTTAATATTAGCAAGAATTTAATAATCATTTAAAAATAATTTATTTTCTCCTGATATTAATATTGAAATTGTTATGCAATAAGTTATGGAGAGAAAACATTACTGTGCTTTAATTTAATTTAATTTGAATGTACATTTTTCAGCTTTATTTTAAATCGAAAGTAAGACGGCCTTGTGCAATTAAACTTAAATTCAATTGCAAGATTCATTTAAAATTAACTTTCTTTTTTTTTTCTTTAAACTATTTCAGAGGTTGCCATTAGATGCATGTCTAATACAATTAGACTTAATGAATACAGGTCATGTTGCCTGGGGAAGAAACAATCAGAAGAGCAGCTACACCCTTTGTTGCAGCTGGTATTGCTAATATTAAGTTAAATGTGTCTACAACTTTGTTTTTATTTTAAGGTATACACTTCTTAAGTAAACTGCTTGAGGCAACATTAAAACTTACGTTTATATATTTTAGAGATTATTAGCCTTGATTACACATTTTAGAATCACCTAGTGAGCTTTGGAAAGATACTAGTGTTCAGTTTCTCCCCAGACCAGCTTTTTCACAGTCTTTGGAGATGAGAACCGACCAAGATTATTGAAAAGTTTCCTGGGTGGCTCAGGCATAAACTAGAGTAGGTTTTAGAGTGATATGCACTCTAGTACGAGAAAAAGTAGCTTATTGTTTTAATGTGTAATAAATATTAAAAAAAAGATAAATATCTTTAAAATTTCCCCCACAATAATAAGACAAAATTATTCTTGAAACTTCCTTTTCCCTGTCAGTATCTGCTTCTTGTGACTACTGAAAAATGAACAGTGAAATCTATGCCAGTCACTGGCATTCTTAACAGCAACACATAATTTATGCACAGGCTGCTTTTATGGCGCTGAGCATTTTGTAATCAAACATTGTGTTATAGAACCTGGTGTTTAAAATCCACTTTAAAGGAACTATAAGTTTAAGAAATGGAAAATGTTATTTACTTCTTTATGAACAATTCCATATTGAATAGTTTACTCTCAACCTTTACTTTCTCTAAGATTTACCCAACAGAGTCCACAAAAAATTATAGTCCACGTACATCTAACAACACTCTTGCTGAGATAGTAAAACAAAACATAGGAAAGGCTTTTTTAAAAAATCATTTTCTTTTCTGCTGAGTTAATGACACATTTTAACTGAGAAGGAGGAGGGACTTGAGTGATGATTGCCTGCATCTTGGGGGTGAACAGGTCATGTACAAAAATTATATTTAATACGAGATAGAGTCATATTTAGAATAGAGAAAAAGTGAATTACTTTTAAAGCACAAAGCACAGCATATAAACTATAAATCTGGGCAAAAATGTTCTTATCAACATATAAATACATCACATAAGAAAAAAATATATCCAAGGGATACACCACTTTATGGCATTTTTATAGAATTTCCAGGGTCTGAGGAGACTTTTATGTTTATTAAAAGAGTGTGTGGATTGAAGAAAAAAGAATAAGAAACAACTATTCTGAAATAAATGTGCCACACTTCATGTACCAAAATGCCATAATTTCTTGAAGGACTCATTGAGGCTATACAGTTAAGGCAGTCTCTGTGTGGCCGGAGATTGTCCAGAAAGACCCCAGGAGAAGATCCGTCATGCTCAGGGGAGGGCGTAGCAGGCAATAGGCAGATATTCCAGGAGCCTTTTGGCATCAGAAGTTCTGGCACAGAGAGGTCCAGTCATGGACGAAGAGCTAATATTCAAGCTGCTAGGAAGATTGGAGAGAACAAGCAAAGAGATGGGGAGAGTGCCCATAGTTAGAACAAACTTAACAAGGGAAGGGCACAGTTTTCCATGAAATGACTCTCATACTGTTAGCATGCCCATCATAAATTTGGGGATCTCCAGCCCACCCTCACTTCTGACCAGAGGCCGACCTTAAGTGTGACAATTAGCCAGAACAACACACAAAGCTAAGGAAATAATGTGCTTACAATTACAGTGTTATGAGAGCAAAAGGATTCAAATCACAAGTAACCCAAGGGAGAGAAACGTGGGCCAAAGGCTAAGTCTGGGAGGGTCCCAAACATGAAGCTTCCCACATCTGCTATGCCACATTCTCCTCCGGGAACTTCAGTGCATAAAGTTAATAATATATACGGTATTGCCAACAGGGAAGCTCACTCAGCGTCTAGAGTTTTTATTGTGATTTCATTAGGTAAACGTCATGGATTGAATCGTTTCAATATCCAGCCTTCCCGTCTCCTCAGGATGGGCTGATATCTTACGGGTCAAGCCTAAATCTTCTCATTCTATGGTTGGTCTTTCTGGCATGAGCAGCCCTGACCTGGAATCATCTTGTTACATCAGGTGTGGTTGAAGGGGGCCGCCAGGAGTAACAGACATTCCAATCACTTGGGAAATGTTAGGATTTAGAGATTACTTTCCAATTACCAGGGACAACGACTAGCTGAAATCTTTACCGTACACAAGGGGTGACAGTCACTTATCAACCTGGGGGTGCAGGCAAGAACACATTGTTGCGAAAGCTCAGGCAGTTAGAGCAGGTCATTCAGCAAGAACATTCTGCAGAGCCTAAGGCCTGATGATTTCTAATTGCTATAACTTAGTATTGGTCTGAGAACATGGTGTCCTTTCTGGGCTCCTTTCTGTTCTCAGGCATAGACATAATGGATGTGAGGGGTGAAATAATAAGGTAACAACAAATTGTGTCTCTCTTCTTATGAAGCTATGTCACTGAGCCTACCTTCCTCACTGAATTAAAGAAAGCAGTAAAATTCTTTTAACAGAGAATCATATTACTTTACATCAACATTTTTTCTTCCTGATATTATATTTTTATATTATTAAGTCCTTATGTACATTTCAAAAAGCCTGTGGCTGAATTGCAACAGGCTTCTGAATGATTCTGGGTTTTCTTTGACAAAAATGAAAGTAGTTTTTAGATACTTCTCAGACAATCTTCTCTATTATGTCCAAGTATCCTTTTTCTCTGTACTTTCCATTTTGGAAATCCTTACTCCAGGAGGCTTCTTGGTCTTCTTTTTATTTCGATGAGATCTTAACGCCAAAGCAAGACGATAGATACGTATTCTTATTTTAAAATATTCAGAATCACTGCCCTGTGTTAGTCTGTAGCTGCAAGATTACTATTCAGCAGAGTTAAGAATAAAATGAAGGTTTAAACTTCAACAACATAGATAATTTGTCAGTTATTAATGGATGGTAATTAGCCATAAAATGATACAGATTGAGTCAATATATGAAATGTATAGAGGATTGGAGCTAAAACAGAGGAGGCCATTTAAAAACACCACCGAGGAGGACAGGGATTCTTCCTAAAATTCTGAGTCTTGGTGGCTTCCTCTGGGAACACAGAGGCTTGTGAAAACCCCCCACTGCAAACTGAACTACCTGCATGCTGTTCTTGGTGCAGCCTGAAGTTTGTTGGTTATTTTTCTTTTTTTAACCCTCCCCGAGCTCACAATTTGAAAGAATAGTATTTCAAACCACATATGTACTTAGGCACAGAAGTTTGTTTGCTTGGGGGTGAGGGGGAAAGAAGAAAGAAAGAAAAAGGAAAGATGAGGAAGAGGGAAAAGATTCAGATCAAAGAGATGAGGGGAAGAGGTTAAGACAGTTATGGACAAAAATTCTGTCTTTCCAACAACTAAACTTTACACTCTATAATTTCTTTATCTTTAAAAGGAAGGTTTAGAGATGAAAGAAATGGTGGGAAGATGTTAAGTTAGTTATGGACAAAAGTTCTGTCTTTTTAATAAATTTTTATTTATTAGGTGTTTATTTTTGTTGTTGTTGCAGTTTTGGCCAGGGCTGGGTTCGACCCTGTCTCCCTCAGTATATGCCCTACTCCCTGAGCCACAGGCACCGCCCAACAACTAAACATTTTAATCTATAATTTCTTCACCTTTAAAAGGAAGGCAATATATACACCTACATTGTGTAGAATTGTGAGTATTTACTAATGATATATATAAAATACCTAGCACTGTGTTTGGCCTTTAGAAGTTGTGATGACGGTAAGTTTCTTCTTTTTTAGTAGGATAGGTGTTTAAAATTTTAAATAAATAAAATGAATGTTACTATTATAGAGAATTACAACAACAGCAAAACATCTAACAACATATTTTGGGGGAATATAGAGCCTTGAAACAACTTGTAAATATATATTTGAAAGGTGCTTTTAAGTAGGATGATATTTCTTAGAGACATCAGAAACTTAACTGAGACCATCAAACTGAGGGGCTCAGAACCAGGGTGAAATTTAATACATTACGTTTAATGCTCTTATATATATGATTTGTAAACCAAAAACATTAGTAGTTTGTAATGATACATTAATTTAGGTTTCCTATTTTAGTTGTGGTTTTTGCATATTGATTTATGGTGTGCCAAAAATGCCTAGCAGGAACTCTCCTCTTTTGTTGTTGGGGGCTTAAAAAAATTTTTTTCGAGATCCCTTTTTTTTTAATTAATTAATTTTTTTATTTTTAAAATTTAATAACAATAACAATGTTTAAGATAAAGACTAGAAACAAAAACCACATAAAGCATGAACGAAGATAAATACATTCAGAAAAGAAAACAGATGGTTACTGCATCGAAATATTAAGCAATATTAGTAATAATAATGCCAAGAAAGTAATGTTCACATTGTCAAATAAGACATTATAGAGTGCTTTGACTCTGAGGCTCAGTATGAAGTCATCAGTTAACATCTTATTTTTTTTCCAAAATCTCAAAAAATAGACAATTAATATTATATAAATAAAAGTAGAGTTTCAAAAAAAAGATCATGCCAAATCTTATAGACAACAGAAAGAAAAGAAATATTTCAAAATCATTCTCCTTGATCTGGATACACCTGATATTGAAATGGGAGAAAATATATTGTTATAAAGAAAAATCACAAACATATTTCACTTATAAGTGAGGGTGCAATATCCTAAACAACATATTAACAAGTTGAATTAAAAATTAATGTTTAAGTAATGTACTTTACATTACTGTAATTTTTTTTTTGAGATCCCTTTTTATAGATTTCAGAAATACAAGCACATCTATCTAGGACTGGCAAACTCCGTGGTAGCTGTGCCCTTAATAATCTCCATGGCATGCTATATCCTTTCTGAACTGATCCCTAAAATTAATTTTCCCTGAAAGTAACATTGTAAAGCTACTTGGTGAAAGATACACGTTGAAAGTTTCCATCCCGCCATTTAAACAGCGCCTACTTTTCCTAAATTGGCTCCTCATTTCCATGCTGTTTTCCCCAGCAGCATCCCTGCTGCTGGAACAATAACAGAACACAGCTTTTGCAACTTGAAAAATCATCCATATTTTTCTTTCCCACTGTGAACCCTCCCCCAAGTACCTGGTCCCATGGCAGAAACGAGAATACATGGAAAAATGCACACCTCTTAGGAGGCCTGATTTTGCTGAGAGCACAGTATTTGAGATGCAGAAGCTTTTGCGGTCGCAGGAGTAACGTTGGAGACACAAGAAGAGTTACCTGAGTAATTTACACTCTCCCATCAAAGTAAAATGCTCCCCAGTGATGCTAGCATGTGATAGAGATGCATGCGAGACACTTTGTAAAACTTGACCTACTAGATAAAATACCAATTGATTTAACAACAAAATACAAAAGAGAAACTTTTAAAAGAATTATTGATATATACACGTATTTGATACATGCAACATGGCAACCTAATTGCTAACAATGTCCTTCTGAATAGTCCTGTTTTACTATATAAATATTGATTTTACTATTGACTAATAGGAAATAGTTTTCTATTTAAAAGATTGATTTTAAAATTTTCCTTGTATTTAGCAGCACCATTTATGTAAAGGTAGCTTACCAATATTTATGGTGTTCTTACTATGTGTCTGCCACTGGAGATGCTTTCTCCTCCTCACAGATCTTAAAAGTCTGGGTGACACAAAATAATGAATACTTGGCTTTTAAATAAAGTGAATTCTCTTAGATAAGTTAAACAGCACCTGTGCTCTTACCAAGTATGTTTGCTCAGAAAAAAAATCCCTTCTTTGAGATGATTAAATTTTAAAGTTCAATCCAAGTTCAACTGCATGACGAAAGTTAGTAGCTTTCTCTGCTGCACTTTCTCCAGCATTTTCCTAAAATATCAGTTGCAATTCTTTTGTAATCTATGAAGTCCTGTGTTAATTTTCCCCTGCTATCTTTTTAAGACTCCTTCACTGTCCATACATAGGACAAGTACAGTGACTGGTATACAGAAGATCTTAATAAAGAAAAAAAAGAAAAATATAATTAATGATGCTTTTTTATTCAGATAATAAAAACGAACGTTTTTCATATTGCATATACTCCTTAGAATTCATATTGGCAAGCCAAGAAATGGTGACAATTTGATCCAGTTACTTAACCTCTGTTTCTCATATCCTCATTTGTCATTTCTAGATCCACAAATCTGGAACCTGTTGCTATAATTTCAATATGACAGTTAGTTAGCAATACGATACTTATTTGGCATCTTCTCTACAGAATAATTTGTTACTTGCTTAATTCACATTCATAGCCTAGCTATAATTCTCATATGACAAATATCTTGATTTGAGAGCATCTTACTTCCCTTGTCCTTAATAAAAAAGAAATTTTGAAATTTAATCTTCTGCAATTTTTTTTTAAATAACATGCTAGACTATATCACAGAGGTAGAAACAATGAACCAGGACTCGAAAATTTGTAGGAAGTCTTAAACTATTTTAAATCTACTGTCTGCTAAGTTCTTCTTTATCTAGAAATTCCAAGAGGATAGATAAAGTCCAAGTCCACTCCTGGGCCTTTGCAAGTTCATATTTCAGAGAAATGCCCACAGAAGGGACTTTATAATTTGTCTCTCCCTGTGTTTGGGTCTTTGCCATGCTCAAGGTTCTACGGTGGACTCAGGCTAGAATCCCTTCTCTCTCCAATGAGAGAGAGTGAAGAAATCCAAGTGTTTAGAGTTGAAGGGGTTGACCGACCATACAAAGTTCAATGACATTATATCATGGGTGACACTGGAAAAACGTTCATGGAGTCAAGACACTCCAAACCCAACTCAAAGAATAAAATTTCAGAGAGAAACTGGTTGGTATTATCATATGGTAATTGAAAACATCTGACTCTACGCAAACATTCTGACATTAGCAAGGATACACAGGTAAATGAAGGGAATTTGGCACAAATAGAAATAATTTCCCTGATTTCAATTCATCATTCTCACTGAGGACATATAAGCCAGGGAACTAAAACATGAATTAAGTCTGAGTTAAATCTGAATTAGAGAATAAATTCTTAATTCCATCTGATGACAGTTAGAAATCTTAGAAAGAAAAAAAAAAGAAAAAAGAAAGAAAATAAATAAATAAAGAAATCTTAGAAAGATTGCTTCTTGGTTTTTTTGTCTAATAATAAGTATAGAAATCTTGGAAAATCTGAAACTCACTTCTGCCTGTATAGGAATGCATTCTGGCTGGCTTTTACCTTCCTAGTTTCAGGTATTGCAAACTAGTAGTATTTCCCAGTGTCCTAGCCCTGAGGAAGGAGAATAGAGCATAGTGTTAATTCATTTATAGAGATTAATAAAAGAACATATTTTTACACAATGAAACAATGCTTTTGCACATTTTTTGTAAAGGGCTTCCACTGTGATTGTTTCCTTGAATTCAGTAGTGAAAAGCTTTTTCTACTTTTAGTACAAAGTCTGATGTTACAGCAGGTGTATAAGATTTTTAGTTATAGAGCTGTTAAAATAAAGGTCAAATTTCTTCACCTCAGTGGTGCTGGCTTTTTAGGTTATTTTTGGTAGCTCTTTCCATCTCATATTTCCCACATTTATTCCTTAGTTTATCCTTTTGTTCAGGCAGTCTTTCCTTACAGTCCACCCTAATTAGACACTTCATTTTTTCCAGGCACTGAGGATAGGACAGTGAACAGTGACCTTCCCTATTCCAATGTTGGCTAACAGGAAATGAAGAGTTTTCATTCATCAATTAACTGCCCTAGAGCCTCAGAAAACCTCAAGTCTAGCCAAGATCTCTGTGTCAAAGTATCACATGTCCCAAGTCAATGACTTCTTATTAAACACTTAGGTTCTCTGTGGCAAGTCCCCAGGATTAGGTCAGTTTAAAATTCTGAAAAATCTGAGGATGTGGCAGGCACTGCTGCCTCTGTGCTTGTACTTCTGCTATTTGGCAGAAACACATAACCACAAACATTATAATCTGAGAAAGGACTAAGATTCTCGTTTCCTGGGAAAACTTGAAACCTATGTGACCTATGCTCATGAATCCCATAGACTGGAACTCAGGCATCCCTAATACAGCAGGAGTAAAGAGTTGTGCTTTTTTTGGTTATAAACGCATAATAAATTGGTATATATTTTACCAGCAGAGGAAAAGAACATTGGTATATTCTTGATTATCTCATAGACATGGTATAAACATTCATTTTACATGAGATTAAGAAAGAGCTTTCAATCTTTTTTTTTAAGCCGGGGCTGGGTTTGAACCCACCACCTCTGGCATGTGGAGGCAGCGCTTTACTCCTTTGAGCCACAGGCGCCGCACCTAGGAGCTTTCACTCTTGCAAGCTAAGAGTCTTTTCCCTTCTAGTACCCCCAAAGACAATCTTCTTTAATTCCAATCAAGTAAATACATGGAATTCTTCTCTTAATGTTCTGTACTGAGAAATTAAGGCAGGGTGGGGGTGAATTCCTGTCCTCAAGAGATCATATCAGAAAGAGCCACATCTGCATTTTCTCATCAAAAATGACAGCATAATATAGAACAGGAGTCTGTAAAATTTTCTGTAAAAAAGCCTAGAATACAAATATTTTAGGGTTTTGGGGCAACGTAACCGCCCTCACCATTTCTCTACATTTGCAGCATGAAAGCAGCCATGGGCAATATGTAAATAAATAAGCATGCCTGTGTTCTAGTAAACCTCAGCTTTCGAAACAGGTCACTGGCCGACGTTTTCTCACAGGCCCAATTTATCCACCTCTGATCCAGGTAAATTTCTCAGATTCTGAGGCATAGTAACATTTTCATATTTATTTACTTTCTCATGACTTTTTCATATCCTATCACATACTGAAATAAACATAATCATGTCCCTTAAATAGAGAAAGAGATATAGATTTTTATTTATGATTAGGCGCTATTGGTAAAAATGATCTCCTCATCAGCCTATACTCAGGAACCCAATTATTTATCCATTTAAGAACTATTTTTCCAACACTTATAAACTTTTAATAATTTCTCTACATTGTGGATTGTTTCCACTTGCTTTATGTCATAGTATAATTTTAAAATTTCTTATTCCTTTTTGGTAACCTTATGAACTAATTCTTTCTGTTTTTATTGTATTTTATTTTATTTATTTCAGATTAATGTGAGGGTACAAACAACTAGGCTACAACATTTGCATTTTTTAGGTAGAGTCCCTCTTGTAGTTGTGTCCTGTGCCCAAGAGGTGTGCCCTATACCCTTACCTTGTACCCATTATGTGGAAGGACACCCATCCCCTCCCCACCTCCCCTCATTCCCCCTTCCTCCAACTTGAATTCAATTGAGTTTTTCTCTTATGTGGGCATGTATTAGATCTTCTACTGGCTTCCTATTGATCACCATGTGGGTGTATATTATACTAGCTTTTCCATTCTTGTGATACTTTACTAAGGAAAATGTGTTTCAGCTCCATCCATATTAATGCAAAAGAAAAAAGTCTCCATCCTTTTGGGGGTTGAATAGTATTCCAGGGTCTACAGTAGACTGCTGTGATTAGTACAGACATTTTAACAATGTTGATTCTTCCCAATCAAGAGCGTGATATGTTCTTCCATTTGTTAATGTCTTCTGCTATTTCTTTTCTTAGCGTTTCATAATTCCCTTTGTAGAGGTCCTCCACCTCCTTTGTTAGGTATATTCTTAGATATTTCATTTTCTTAAGGCTATTATGAATGGAAGTTGCAGTTTGTTAATCCATTCCTAGGTTGATGGGCATTTAGGTTGTTTCAATCTAGTACAAATGTCTTTATGATAGAATGATTTTTTTCTTCTGGGTAGATGCCTAGTAAGGGGATTGTGGGGTCAATTGGGAGGTCTAATTTGAGTTCTTTGAGATTTTCCACGCTTCTTTCCAAAGAGGCTGTATTAGTTTGGAATCCCACCAGTGGTGTAAAAGTGTTTTCCTCTCAAGTAGGCTTCATCCCAAGGATGCAAAGTTGGTTTAACACACACAAATCCATAAATGTAATTCACCATATCAATAGAAGCAGAAACAAACACCATATGATCCTCTCAATAGATGCAGAAAAAGCATTTGACAAAATTTAGCATCACTTTCTAACAAGAACACTTAAACATATAAGCTTAGGTGGCATATTTCTTCAACTGATTGATTGAAGACAAACCCACAGCTAATATTATACTGAATGGAGTAAAACTAAAAGCTTTTCCACTTAGAACAGGAATCAGACAAGGTTGTCCTCTATCACCCCTACTATTTAGCATAGTTCTAGAAGTTCTAGGCAATGCTATCAGGCAAGAGAAGGATATAAATGGGGGCAGGGAAGGTCAAATTCTTGCTCTTTGCTGATGATATGATCTTCTACTTAAAGAGCCCCAGAGACTCAACCACAAGACTCCTGAAAGTAAGCAAGAAATTCATTAATGTCTTAGGGTATAAAATCAATGTCCACAAATCAGTAGCCTTTGTATATGCCAATAATGCCAAGTTGAGAAGCTAATCAAAGACACAATTCAATTCATAATAGCCTCAAGAAAATGAAATATCTAAGAATATACCTAACAAAGGAGGTGGAGGACCTCTACAAAGGGAATTATGAAACGCTAAGAAAAGAAATAGCAGAAGACATTAACAAATGGAAGAATATATCATGCTTTTGATTGGGAAGAATCAACATTGTTAAAATGTCTGTACTAATCACAGCAGTCTACAAATTCAATGCAATCTCCATTAAAATATGAATTCTTAAGATCACTTAAAATATAATTCTTAAGATCACTTGACCAATCCGGGGCAAATGCCCTACATCTGCAATGAGTTCCTGTTTAACATTTTCATCACGGCCACCTGTTGTCTCAGCTGTCAATGTTACTGGGTCTCTTTCTAGTAATCTCCTTCCCTATGTCCATACTTCCTCTTACTGCAGATCTAGGCATGCAATCTGCTTTCCATGAGGAATAAATTTGATTAAAAGACAAAGATAATCTGGTTTCCAGAATCACATAAAATATCATCATAAACCCACTATTAAGTTTCTTTAAAGATGGGGCTACATTTTTTTTTCTGTGGACTTAGACTTTACAATAGCTATTTTCCACAGTACTTAAAAGCTTGGTTGCTTGCTTATTGTTTTTGTTGTTTGGGTTAGGTTCCAAAACATTTACAATAATAGAATTCCAATTAACAGCAAATGAGGGGTCTTCCTAATATCCTAATGTACTAACACTTCTTTATTTTGAGTGCTTTATTTGGAAAAACTGGATTTTTTTTTCTTCACTGAGTTTACTGCTTAAAATTTTCCCTACTCCATCCCCTTGTCTCTCATCAACTTTTTCTCATACAGTTTAGCACAATAGATCTTAACTCTGGATCCCATAACAGTCATCTGAGTAGCAGTTGAAAAATATCAACCCCTGGAGCCCACCTGAGGAATTTTGTAATCATTTGGTTTGGGGATCTAAAAGAGATATTAATTATTTGGGGTTTTGTTTGCTTAAGATTCTCAGGTGATTCTCAGTTTAATCAATGACTAGGAACCACTGATCTACTATATCCAAATCTTTTAGAAGTCTGTACGAAAAGATTAAATGAGGAGTGGTTTACATTGACACTCTTCTAATTTGTGGCATTGAAATCCAACACATAATAAAGGCATGGTTATCTGAAGATTTTAACTTTCTTTTCTTTGAAAAATATCCTGAAAATTTACAGTTTACCTATAAGAGACTACATATGTAGGTAATAAAGATAGATAGATAGATAGATAGATAGATAGATAGATAGATAGATAGATAGATAGATGATAGATAGATAGATAGATAGATAGATAGATAGATAGATAGATAGATAGATAGACAGACCGACCCACAGGCACATATACACGCACACTTTTGGATGAATAACAAGAGTTTAGCTTTCACTGTGGAGATCTTTCATTGCCTTTTTTAGATCGACTATTGTGCCTTCAATGATTGTCTTTAATAACTGTGCAGTCATATATATGTTACTATCTTTCTCTTGTTTGTAGCACCAGAAGAATGGGCCACAACCCGCTCTAGCTTGAAGGCACCACCACCGAGGTCAGCCAGAGGTGGATACAGGGAACATCCCTATGGTAGATATTGAAGGTCCTGCTCACCTGTGACCTCACCTCAAAGACAATTCATAGCCTGTGGTCTCCACATAAACAGCAACAAGACAAGTAATAGTCCTTTTTTTGTTTGTGTTTTTCTATTCTAGGCATAACTGCTCATGATCACTTCCGTATATTTCTTGTATTTCCCTCTATACTGTTGGCGTGACATTGATACTAGTATTATTTTACAAAACGGACTGAAAAAAACATTGGCAAGCATAGTCTGTAGACTTTTCAGTAGGATGATATTCTCTTGGTTGTTTTTCATCGTTGTGTGTAATCTTTTTTATTTTTTTTCTTTTCTTTCTACTTTCTTTCTTTCTTTTTTTTATCTTTAAGAAAGAGCATGAATCTGTTAACAGATTTTGAGTCTCAACCAACTAGCAGAAACTTTGTTTAGGGTTGCTAAAAGACTGTAATATGATTTTTTGAACTAGCTGATAATAAAGTTGTAGATAAGATGTTTTAACCTGTCTTTTAATATCTGTTAGTTAGATGGGGATGTTCGATATTAAGTTTGTAAATTTAATTTTAAATGCTGTTTTAATGGGGTTGAAAACAAACAGCTACTGTATGTATGTAGCTAACTGAATTTGTTCAGTGTTTTAACCTGTATTTGTTAAAAAAGAAAAAAAAACACACATAAAGTTCCATGTGTAACCTTCTCTAAATAGGAAACCACAATTTGTCAAATATGTTTGCCATAATTTGTCAATAAAGCTGAAAACTTTTGTAAAAACTAAATTTGGAATTACTTGTTTTCTAGCTTTAAATGCTTGCTTTATTTCTTCTTCAAGAGATGCCTAAAATGTTTTCTATTTAAAAATTACAAAAATGGACCCAAGCCTGTTTTAAGATATTTGTGTAATACTTAAAAATTGTATTAATAACTTATGGTTGTTAAATAATTTAAAAGTTAACAAACTAAACTGTTACATGAATCATGGTTAGTAAGCACTAATGTATAACATGTTAATGGAAAAAACTGGATTTAGAATAATAAATGGATTTTAAACTATCCTCTAAGCTTTATCTTGCTAAACACAAATTCTGATTGACTTGTTTGCATTAGCCTGTCTCTCGTGAGAAAGAGTAATGGAGTGTAAAGAGGTAAGATTACCACTTACCACTGTCTAAATGCCTAGTTCTTCAACCTTTGAGTTTCCCCGCACATTAAATATGCCATCCAACATGTAAGCATTGCGTAGATTCACTTTATTGTTTTCACTCAAAGGAGTGCGTGGACTTCATTTGCGTAGTTGATAACAATTTGTTTTGACAAACAAATCATCAGTGTCACTGGCCAGTTGTTGCTATTCAACCTCAAAAACTTTATTTGTAATTTTCAGTGCTAAATATCACCGCCCTTGAAGGCACTTTAGAGGGCTGATATTTCTTTTGAGACTATCAGACTTGATGGCTGATGATTATTAAGGAAATATGTCGCAGGACTCAAAGGATGACTAAACGTTAAACAGGTAACACTAATAGTAACTCTGTAATTTTGCCTATGCCACAGTAATGTTAAATATTCTCAGTTATTTAGTTCCTGATAGTTAAAAAAGTAAACCTACAAAAACATAACAAATAGGTCTATAGGCTATTAAAACAACTAATTAACATTAACTAGAGGCACCAAAATTATTTTACAATATATAACCCTCAAGGCAATAAACAGAACTAAAATTAACAATAATAGTAATGCAACTCTTGCTAACTTCAAACGTAAGCTAAATTTTGATGGAAAAAAAAAAAGCGAAAAACTTGATGGTAGGGATGAAATGCCGAAACTGTTAATCTTTTAAATACAGTTTTTTTGTTTATGGTGGCTTTTTGTCGATGTGATTGGTTTACTTTTTTGCTGCTAACCAGCGTAGGCATATTGCTGTTCGGTTTTCGCAGCTGGAGTTGCATGCTAATAGTTTGATGAAGCGTGTGTTTGTCATCAGTTAAAATTGTCAATATTTGCCTTATACAAAAATCTATTGGGTTATATTTAATTTTCTTTGTTCTATTCTTTCTCACTATTCCAGGTGCCCACAGGCAAAGAATACACTATTGAATAGGAGATGTGATGAGCTAAGGATAGAGGTAAGCTTATTATTATTATTATTATTATTTTGTCTACTTTGAAATAACTTTCGTCACCATGAACACGTAATAAAACATGAAGCCAGAGCAGAGAGCGGAAACGCCTCAGGCCATTTGTTGAACTACTGAAAAGGCTTAGATTGTTGTCAGGGACCCGAGCTATTTTTGCCTTCTTTGAATGAAGTGGTATGATGTGGTATTTACCTGGTGAGCTTTTCTTGGTTTAGTCAGAAGCTTGTCAAATGAAACGTGAATTCATAGTTAATCTTCAGCTCGTATCTTTGCTATGAACGACTATACCTCTTATTAAACTATACAAAGAAAGAGTAATAAAACTTTCACTCTACGCATATAAGGAGCTCTCACGTTCATTGGCTAAGATAAAGGGAGGGAAAGGCTAGTTTATTACTAATCTGCTGCCATGTTTGTCAACACTGTTAGTATTTTCCCCATTTATCCCACTGGATTGATCAATAAATATTTTGTTTCTCATCTGTCCTTCTATTTGATTTAGCAAGTAGCTGCTGAGTAAAACCATTATGGGACATTGAGCCTTGATTTGGGTTCATGAGGAGTGGAAATTTTAGCCAGCAAACTTCAGACTGAAAACAGTGCAAGGACAGCTGTGAAATCCACAGGCTGGGCGGATGCTCGGAGAATTGGAGTGACCTGGGGTGATGCGTGAAGCAGGGTGAAAAGCTCCAAGCTTTGTCTTTCTGGTCTTGGCCCTGTTTTTGCTACACAAATACCCATAATACAGGTTAAAGAAGCACCATGGGGGAAGGATGAGGGCGCCTGGAGAGTCTTTATGATGACGTGGCAGTGACAGGGACTGCGGGGCCAGGAGGTGGGCTGCAGGTGGACTGGAATGAAAGGAATGGAGCACCTCCTGGTGTGAGGAGCAGGCTGTCTCAATTCACAAAGCTAAAAAATTCAATAAGTACTAGAAAAACAGAAGCTCAGAGAGCCCCGAGGGCCAGATCTGGGAGGGCTCAGAGCAAGAGCAAAGCCTGGAAATGCCAGTTCAAGTCAGGTCCTGGTCCTGAACTAAGTACTGTGGTGAATGGCTCAAACTTTACAAGGAAAGGTAGGGAGAAGCCACCAAGGATTGAAGTAAAGAACAGGACTTATTCCTATGGACACTATTTAATGAAACCAAAGTCACATTCAGTCAATTTTATAATTACTATTTTATCTGCCTCCTCTTCAGTGGAGATGGCTGTAATACAATTCAAACCAGTAAAATAATTATCTAATAGTGTATGTGCTTCAATTAAAATTCCTTTATCGGTAGAATCAAGTTCAAAAATGAGAGAAATTCTGAAATATTATCTATCTGTAACATTCCTTATCTAATTTGACTATTTTAAAATGTTATTACTTTTATAAAGCCAAGGGGGAAACAAATCTCAAATCCAGATTTTCTGCTCATTTCTCTCCTTCATCCTTTTCAAATGATGGGCTTGATCCGGCAAAGCAAGGGAAGAAACCCAGCCTCAGGTTGTTAATACTTGGCCGTGCTCGTCAATATGATGTTTTGTTCACTGCTGTCGTTTTATAACCCTGTGACTCTCTTACCATTCAGCCTGGATCTTTGCATACACTAAGTCAAGCAGGGTCATCACAGAAAAACACCAGCACTGAACAAGAGAAGGGAACATTGTTTTTCAGCCCAAAAAAGGGATTTTGAGGCAAAAGCCTGCATTTTTTAGTGACGTGAGACCGGTGGACGTTGGACGTAAAGATAAGTGTTAAACAGTAGGTTTAGAGGACTCCCATCTACCTGTCTGCATTATCTGCAAAATAAAGATTGAGTTGAGAAGAGAGCACAAAAGCCAGCAATAGCTAAGATACTAGTGTGGCCTTGGATGTGGGTTCCATACACCGTGTCAGTTGTCCAATACAGTCCTCAGATAGGTTTGGAACACAAGGAGGGCCTTTTATCTCTAGTGGAGCCTGGGGAGGCAGCAAGCCTCACAGAGTTCCCCACACCAGTGTGTGCCAGGCACCGGCCTCCAGAAGTGGCTGTAGAATGTTTCCCCACGCTGTCACGAGGAAAGCGATATGGCAGAGAGAAACACACACACCATCCCTCCGCAGGAAGGGAAGGAGGCTGCAGGACTTTCTGCGTACGCCATTGCCGGCCAGGATGCACCAAATCAGCGGACTTGACAGCACAGAAAGGTAAGAAGACCAGCTGTTCCCTGCCACTGGCACCTCTAGGTCCTAAGTTCAACCCAGGAAAAAGAGAGGGGCTAAAAATAAATCTCTGAGTTGACAGAGGAATTATTTTTTTTAATTATTATTATTATTTTTTTTATTTTTTGGCTAGGGCTGGGTTTGAACCTGCCACCTCCAGGATATGGGACTGGCGCCCTACTCCTTTGAGCCACAGGTGCCGCCCAACAGAGGAATTCTTGACCAAAAGTAATCTGCATTGGCTGAGATTATGTTTGTCCAACTAGCGGAATGGAGACTTGAGTTTGAAATCAAGTTAATGATATAATATATAGCAGAGTTATTTACAGGCAAGCCATAACCTGCCTCTCTCTTAAAATAATCAAACATGGATACACTAGGTTTCTCCAGCAACAGAGAATGATAATTTCCCTAAATTAGTGGCCTCTTGGTGGTAGAAGATGCCTTCTACTGTCGGCATCAGGAAACAATGCTGGGTTCCATGTGGGTCACAGCAATGGCCTCACAGCTGGCAAACGGGTCCTGTGTCTGACACTGACCTTCTGCAAGAGATACAAACTTGCACGGCAAATTAAGCTTTTAAATTATAGTGCAGTTTATCTAAGTGCAGGTTGAAGTTATCTGTACGTGTGTTCCATACATATTTTCAGATAACACTGACCTTTAGTACAATGATGGTCCTACAACCGGGAACTTACTAAAACACCAAAGTTAGCTAGTGTAGGCACTAAACAAAGCATTTTAAATACTAATGATAACTAATAAATAAGAAAGTGTTTGTCCTTGCTATTATTTTTCCAACAAGAAGTGTAACTCTTTAAAGTTGATTAATGGATACAATATACACTCAGAAGAAATAAGCCTTAGTGTTTGATACATCAGTAGGATGACTGTAGTTTACAATAATCTATTATACCTTTTAAAATAGCTAGAAAAGAGTAACTCAAGGGTTTCTGACAAAAAGAAAAGACAAATATTTAAGATAATGGATATCCCGGTTACACTGATTTGACTTTTACAAATTGTATGAATGTACCAAATTATTGCATGCACCTGGAAAATGTTACAAGTATGTAACGCTTTGACTATAGCAGCATCTCTCTATTGCTAGTTCTTTTGCTTCGTGTAATAGAAAGTTGTGGGCTTGTTTTGTTTGTAAAGAGAATAGAGAACAGGGATGAGTAATCTGAGCTGGCTGGGTATCTAGTTTTAGTATCAAGGAGTCTATTACTAACAACTTGTCCATTTGCAATGCTTGTAATGTACATGGGATGGTTTAATTTTTACTGAACAAAAAAAACTCTTGTGGCAAATGATTGAAAATGTCCAATTGCATGGTAGTTTATAAAATTGATTAGATGACTTATGATTGATATGAGGCTCAGCATTAATAACAATGACAATAATAATAGTGAAATCCTGTGTTTTTGAGGTTACAAAATCATCAAGTTACTAGAATTTTCATCTAAAAATGTTCATGAACCATCTGCAATCCTTTTAATAAGTATGCAAAAGCAGTATAATTAACTTCATTTTACAGAAGAGGAAAGAATGTTACACTGTTAATATGTAACACAGTCTATCTCTAAAACAAAGTCAGGAGACTTTGGAGATTCCCATCTTTGAATAAATATGATTAAAAAAGAGAATCAAAAATCTTGGATAGCCTTAACATGGTTTCTGTTCTGTCACAATATGATGAATATTGACTTATAAAAAGATTGATGAAATATTTTAACTTGAAGTGCATCTTTACTTTGATCTTTCCCCAAATTAATCATTTTGATTATATTGTACAAATGTAGATCAAAGTTTTCCACACTTTGTCACAAAGCGTGACCACAGTCATTGTTAGAACAAATGAATTCATTTATAATCTAAATTCCCTTTTGACATCTAAAAAACACACTCACATGATTAAATAAGCATGAAAGCAATTTCAAGCTTTCATTCTTCGATCTATAGATTAGAACTCTGCTTTAAAGAATAGGGTCAATTTCAAACCAGATAAAGCTTTTTATAAACCATGCAGTCATATGTTAAGAACACAAGGGAAGGTACAGTTCAATGTCAAATGTTTTTAAAGGTATTTCCTGTTGCCAATGTCCTGTGTAACATTCGTCTGGACATTCCAGTTTTCTATGACATATTTGAGTTATCAATAAAATAGCTGTTCTTGGTGACTGACAGACACTAGTCTTCCAAATCTATCATGAAAATTAAATTCTAAATATATTAATTGATATGTGAAAGTTTATTTACAGCGTGTATGCAGGAAGATCCATCTACTTGATATGCTGTTTTACAACTCAGTATCATACTTTCTCATGAGAGGAATTCTGGGAACAGGAGAGGAAGTTTTCTGATTCTTATACCACTGGATGTCTTAACCATATGGTTTATCTTTCTTTATTAAACAAACAAAAAAAAATGAACTGCTTTAACTTGGTAAGATTAGTTATTGAACACTAATTTTATTTACGTTTTTTTCCCACCATGTTTGTATTTCACTATGGGGTATAGAGAATGATTTATTTCTAAATGTGGAGATGCTTGAGTCATAGCCTGCCTTTTCTTTTGACATGACATTTTCAACTTGTCTGATACCATCCTACTTTTCTCTTCTGAGAGTCATGTCATTTTCCCAGTAGCATATGGGGAGGTGAAAAGACAAAGACAAAAACAATTGATGGCCCTGGGGAGGGAGGATTGTCTAATCTCTTCACAGAGTCCCAACATTGAGAAATGTTTATTGGGTTCATGATAAAACCAATGCATGTCCCTTGGAAACCAAAAAGTATGAAAGGAAAACACATTTAATGAAAACAGAAAAATAACGACATTAATAGATAACCTAATGTTCATAAACTTTTAATTTCTTATCTATAAGGATTGCTTATAGAAGAACAAATATCTACGATTAGTCTAACTTCCCTAATTATTTCAAAATGTTAACTTTAAAATTAGAAATAAACGAGCTCATTTGTGGGATTTATTAAAGACTAGCACATAAAATGTGTGATTACAATGAAGGTAGTTTTAAATGTCTTTAAACAGGGAAGATGTTTATGGAATGTATTTGCATATTGCCTTAAGATACTCTTCATAATGGAATTAAAATTGAATTTTTAAAATGTTTCTTTCAACTTTCCTGTTATATATTTAAGAATATACATTAATTTATTGACCTATAGATAATTTGGAAATAATATTAATCATGCTGCTTTATGCTTATTTATAAGACAATAATTTTTATAATAAGTGACATCACATTGCATCAGAGAAACTTCTCTGGAATCCTGTTATCACTGACAGCCTTTCACAAAGCACAAATTGGCTTGACTTTTTAAATACATTTTTTTTCATTTCTAGTGATTAAATCATTCAGGTACAAAGAATGATTATCTTAGAATATGGCAGAGTTGACTGTGAATTAATGTTTTTTTTTTCTTGAGATACTGCTTGTTTATGATTACAGAAGCAATCCATACTCAGAGTAAAAAAAAAAAAAATACAGAATCCACAGGTTAAACATTTTACCAACATTCTCTACTAAAATATTCAGTTAATATAACATTAGAACACAGTTGGAAAAATACTCATTATATTCATAAACAAATATAGATGGGATGCCTTCATAACAGATATTATAAGATATGTCTATACACGAGAATCTTATAATAATATGGCATATGCATTTTTGATATGAAAATTCCCAAGGATAAAAATGAAAGTGAGATTAAAAACAATTTGTACAGTTGCTTCAATAATAAAACAGTGTGAAGGAAATGGCATTTGCAGTAATGGAATGCATACTACCTACCAAGTACGGTGGTCAGTGCTTATCGCTTGTATGATACCCACTATTGACATGTATTTTATACTTTATCGTACTTAATAGTAACTTACTAAAATGAAGGTGAACATGAGAATAAAGGAAAATAGATTTGGAAAGGAAAAGAATGTAGCTACGAGGTTGACAACTATCCATTAGTAGTGCTCAGATGAAAGAAAGACAAAAGATAGATGACCTCTTGGCCTCCTTCAAGGGAGACAAGGTCCAAAGATCTAAAAAGTTTCATAAATCTCCATCATGTGTCATTTATACTACAAACCAATAACTTAAGACATTAAAAATATACTTTCTCTTAACACAAAACATTTCACTATTGAACATACTTGGAATTTCTGCTGTCTATCTCAGATCTAAGGATCTGGGCACCTTCCCTTCACTTTCACTAATAGATCTTTTTTAAAAGTGAAAATTTCTGTGTCTAGTGTTAAGCAGAGAAGCAAAATGTGTACCTGCCTCTCAGAGGCAGGTATGTTAATTCAAACTTACACTTTTACAAAATTATACATACTGCATATGATATACCTTTAGAATTACTCAGACTTGTTAAAAAATAGGAGTACTAAATCCTTGAAGGCCAAAGATATGACAAAGTCATTTTGCTACAGTGCTTTATAATTATGACATATGAGAGATATCTTTTAAGAGCCACATAATTTGCTATACTCAATATTGTAAGTAAAAAATATACCCTGCTGAAAGCATAAACTCTATGACATTCTCAATAAGAACCTTGTATTTATTTGTTGCATTTAGATTATTATAAAATATCTAACATAGAATACTTTAAAAGATTAATTACTGATAGGTAAAAGAAATGAGTTGATTGGATTCCTCAGAAGCGAGAGAAGACTAATTAACAAATTTCCTAATTGATTTTCTCAGGAGTTAACTCTGAGGTGTTCGCATATTTTAAGTAATAATCAAGGAATTTACTTAGCCCACATCATTAATTCTACCAATTTATCATATCATCCAAGGAAACACTTTACCTTGCACGTGACACTAATGCTGATCCTAAGACTAAATGAAGTAAGTTCAAAAGAAGGTGACCTTGTGACAATTTATGTCTAAAAAGTATTCAGTGGGCTCCAAATAGTCTGTTGAGCTAAATGCATGGCTAGTTGTCACACAAGGAAAAATTGCACGGAGTGCAGCATCTTATTTATTTTAAGAAATATTTTTGGGAAAGAATAGCCAGGCTTTACTTTTCTAATGCAAACTTTAGAGCCATCTTAGGAAAAGGCTTAATGTTTTTTATCTTTACTTAATACTTAATACTTTTATCTAAGTATTAAGAATATATTAGTCCAGGTTGATGGGAGGCATTATTTATCAAATGTAACTTAATGCATAAATACCTATAAATGTGCCTCCATCTTTTTCTGGACTTACAGTATCTCTTATGTACTGTTCATGATTTATGCAGATGATCCTATTTATTTGTATGTAAAAAGCTAATATTCTATATGACATTGTGTATACACACATAAATATGCATACATTTATGGCTTTAAAAGTTTTTAAAACCTTTAAGATTATTATTACACATTATTATTACCATTATTTCATTATATTTATATATATTATCATAGTAGCTATATGAAGAAAGCAGGGAAATTTTTAGTATCCTTATTTGAAAGATAAGGAAACAAATTTACATGTTGAGAGATTTGTCCAAAAATCACATGAATGCTGTCTGGAGGGATTTGGGCTGAAAGATTATCCTCTCAAAGAAAATTAACCTTCTCATTATAATGAGGGATAATAAGGCATAAATGATAGTGTTTAATGGTGAAAAAGAGAAAAATCAAGGTTATATGAAAAAGAACAATCTTCATGGTCAGTAATTATTAAATATCTATTTATAAGCACATTTTGAGCTAACTAAATGTATTGACCTTTTTCTCTAAATGTAATCATTTACTCATGACCTAGCACAGGAGAACTTCCGCAGTTGGAGAATCTCTCGTCTCTGTTCCCTGACCACCTCCTTCAGTTGACCTAATTTTCATAAACTGCACATGTACCACAAGGTCTGTCAAGACCCCGTTCCTTACGTTGACCACCTCCATGTGTTGACCAGTCTGTTACAGTCCCTTGGGTGGTCACCTTACAGACGTTCTACTCTAAAAATTTTGCATGCTTACTAATAGTCATGCCATAAAAATTTAATACCCAAAAAATAACATATTAGTGTCAGAGGCATATGAAATTACTCCAAATCCAGGGAGTAATGATTGTAAAATGGTGAATTTATAAAATCTAAATTAATTAATAATTTTTCTCCTGATTTTAGTTGGGAAAGAATGGAATTGAAATGAAATAAAAGCATTAAACACTAAGTCAGAAATAAATGAAAACATTCTAATCTAGATTTAAAGTTTAGTAGAACTTCTGTAAGTTGATCACCCAAAGGACTATAATGAACTGATCAGCATAGGGAAGTGGTCAACATAAGAACTAGGTCTACTGCCCTGATAGGTGCAAGAGGTTCATGGCTGGTCTAAGAAAATTAGGTCAACTTAAGGAGGTGGTCAATTGTGGAGGATCTACTATATATCAAAATTGTAATTTCATTTCTTTATTAACTGTGATTCCAAGAAGTTCAAAAGAGAGAAGTTAGGCTTTTTTCCTACTACTAGATAAAAATTAGCATAACTTTGGCCATTATTTTTCTACACTTGTAGTAGTCCTTTCATCTTAGAAAAAAAAGGATCTTTCTGTTGAATAATTGCAATTTTTAAATGTTTTGTGAATTTACATGTCCAATTTTGGTTGGGTTTGTAAGAGCCATGAAGTCCACAGCTATTTTATAATGTTCAACCAAGAAAATTTTAGGAAATAGAATATTTGGAATAAGCTTTGTGTATTATTATGTTAATAGATTATAAGACATAAATCATTCGTCTTTTAAGGAAAAGAACCCACAAGGTTTGGATCTGAATTCAACAGGTCAGCAGTTGGTCTTAATTTAACTTACTATACAATTTCATACAGCAGTTCGGAGACTTGGGCTTCTTCCATAGGAGTGTAGTCATGTGGGGGAGTTGCTGTTTTCCAATGTTTCTCTGTCCACCTTTATTGCTGAAGTGCATTGCAAGGACCCTGAAATACCTCCTTGTCACAAACACACTGTTGAAGCAATATGTTACAAATCAGTACATATTTTCCTGTCTTACAATTAACCTGCTGCATCACTCTGTGCAGAAAATATATTATCCTTTTCCAATGTAAAACTAACAAGTGAGAGTTTTAGACTTACTCAGTTTCCACATCAACCTTTGCTCCTAAATCTGACACCAGTGCCTGAATTTACTTCCAGGGCCAGATAGCTCCACTGTGTTATAGGATTCAGAGCCTGGTGTAATTGCTAAGATCAGGAAATATACTTTTGTAGTGAGAAAAGGTGGTGCCTAAGTTGCAAATTGTGAAACAAATACATATATTTGAGAATGAGATGATCCCCACCACCAATCTCTACTTTCCCATATAGGAGAAGGAAGGATTTAGGAATAGGTTATAAATAAGAGATGACTTTAATTATGTCTACAACATCCACAGCAAAATAATGGTAATAAGAAAACAGTAACATGCTACAAAGTGTTTCGAGAGTATGTATTTAGAAAGATAAACTATTTGATGATGATATATAATTAGACATTATTTTATCCTCTTCTAAGGCTAGATTGGTTTTTAGAATGTGAGGATATATGATAAATGCTCTATCTAATTTATCTTCTAGTTTAGACTTTATTTTATTGCAATAGAAATATACATTATTTCCTCCAGATAACCCTAGGTAATAACATTAACATATTACAGCAGCATTATGCCAATTTTATAGACTTAAGAATCAGAAGAAACACACATATTTCAGTTCTTGAGTCATTTGTATATGTAACTAATAGTTTTGTTTGTAACAAGACCGTGCCAACAACAAAATGTAATTATTCAACGCACCAGACTTTTGATTCCTAAGCATAGCACTTATTTTATTTTTAATTGCCTTTAATGTACAAATAAATAAGAAACTTCTACTTTGAGAATAGAAATTTCCAGAGTAGGAACAGTTTGTTAATTTGTTGATGACTGTATATAATGACAGAACTACATTTTAAAATCAAATTATTAGATTAAGAAATAATCTATTGAATAATCATCACTAGTAAACCTAAAAACAAAACAAATCATTATTATAGTGTTATATTACACAGACTATTACTTATATACTATCTTTAATGCTGGATATATTTGTTCCTCCTAAGGATATTCACATTTTACCAGAACTTAAGTAAATAAATAAGACGATTATTTCAGACTTTAATGGCACATTATTTGTGTAAATTTGCCATTTTTTCTTATCATATACCTATCTTGTCTCTAATTTTATTGATGAGGAAGATTTGAAAATTTACATTTTAACAGTAAAATTTGGAAATAAGTCTTATCCAATGAGCTGTTCATCTATCCAAAATAGAATATTTATCAAAATGAGCCAACCACCTGTCGATTCTCTCTTACGCTTTGCCTTTGTAGAGAATGTCTCATCCCATAGTAATGCGATTTCTCTTACTTTTCAAAACATACTCTTATGTGGGAGTTAATAGAAAAAACTCTGTAACATAAAACATTTAAATATTTCCCAACAGTATGGCAATATTTAACACTAATGATTTATGTCTTAACATAATCATACTCAAAAGTTATTCCAAATATTCTATTTCCTAAATATTTTTTACTTTAATTTCTGACATATGAAAATAAACTATGATATAACTGGGGAAACATACTACAATGATTTTTAATTGGAAGTAAAATTGAGGATTTATTATTTCATTCATGATCAGTTATCCATGAAAGACCCACTGAACATATTTAAATTTGTATATTATGGGTTATCAACTCAGTACCTTCAAAAATAGACTAGACATGAGTTACAATTTCAATTATTAGCTAACATTATGTAAAATTAGAAAGAGCACATCAGCTTAAATTTAAATAAACCTTATTTGAGTACCAAATATACATTTAAAAATTAAAAGTCAATTACTCACCTAAAATGTTTCTAAATGCAGAACCACCATTATTTATTACAAATAATAAAACTGTAGTTCTAAACTAATCAAATTCAAGTCGATTTAAGTACATATGTTTCAGGAAAATAGGGTTTAAGAAATACAAAGTAAACTAAAAAATGAAAGACTCGTTGTCTCATAATTAAGAGTAGTCAACTTTAAACTTCCCCCAACCAGGTGGATGATAAGTTTGTCATTTCTCAGTTGTGTTCTTAGTGGAAAGTTGTCAAGAACATTTGACATCTTGTAAATTTGCGTCTCATTTGTCTGTGTTTATGAACTTCATGTTGATACGTTAAACCACAGGACAGGACAAGGACAGCTACAGTTCTATTAAAATACATATACATCATTATTTACAAATACTTGCCTTGTGTGAAAGTATTCTTGGTTTCCAAAAGGAAATGTGTGCTCTCTTTTCCTCAGTTCTCATTGCTCTTTTTTTTTTCTTTTTCCTGTGTCTAATGATGCCCTATTAATTAGGGATGATAAAGGGTTTTATTAACTCATAGTCCTAGTGTTGGAAACATCAGTACTTTCATATTAGAATGAATAACAGTGGATGACTATAATATTACCATATCCAAACAACTACAAAACACAGATGTCATTTTTCTCATAAATTTAAAAATGGCAATTTCCAGTGAAATTATATTTTCAGTAATTTTACAGAACTTCTACCAAAAGACAGATGTTGAATGAATATATCCAATCAATTTGTACTTTAAAAGAGCTAAGTCTTATTACAGGAAAAGTGAAAAGATTGATAGACATTACGAGTTAAGAAAGCAATTGAAATACAAAAGCTGAGCCTTTCTGATACGATGAAACAAGTTTCTCCTGTGAGTTAGTCTGACTCTGATATTCCTCCTAAGTCTGTTTTGATTTTCAATTTCAAGGTGGCAAAGGTTTAAACTACATGGATCATTTCCTTCCAAACTTTTGATTTTCCTTTCATTCGTGTAGGAGTGTAGATTTCTGAATTGATGTAGATACTATACTCCCTAGCTGAGAATATGGGATGCTGTAAGAATCCTGGGAATTTTTAATCGTTTTTAAGGTTCCGTTAAACTTAGTTCTCAAGTGTCTTAAAGATTGTTCATCGAATAATTTGGGATGTAAAAACAGCACATAAACATTAATGGAACAGCCCTTTAAGCAGTGTAAGTGTTTGTTTTTGATTGATAGAGGATGCTGAACTGTCTACCCTGTGGCAGAAAACAATTAGGTCTTTTGATGCACATACCATTAAATATACTAATGCCAGACTTGGACGAGTTTCCCTTTACAAAATAGTACTCGGCAGCAGTCAGACCCCTGCCCACATCACAGAAAGTCATAGTTTTACTGCTATGTCTCAGCTGCCTATAAATACTGTGGTTTTCCTGGAGCCTTATGTTAATGACAGTGATTGATGTTTGTTGTTATGTGTATTCAAGTCTCATAAAAAACTTCCTCAGGAGAAACTGATCATAGCTAGAATGCTGCTTAAAGCTAAATTGTTTTTCTAAAACACAGAGTATAAAAAGCACTTAAATATAAAAAAAGAAAGGTGGGAAGGATTATTTATTTTGTTTTGAGTATGTTTGACAATTGCTACTGCTGTTAAATATGCCAGGAGATGAATTGATATCCTGTGTGAGAATCCCTCATAGACGTCTGCATTGCATCATGCTTTAAAGTTGTTCTGCTCATCTGAGACCATCGGTGAAGATGTTTGATACATAAAGCAAAAGCTGGAATAAACCTCGCACTGGCTGTTTGGAGAGTCAATGTTTTTAACCATGGAGGTAAGCCCCTTCATCCACTTGTGATTTCGTGTATGAACTCTGCTTCCAAGGTGCAGAAAGTGTCACTATGGGCTTGAACAGACATGTTTCCATGGATGAAGCAGCTCTTTGCATCAGATGGAAGCTAAGTGGGACATTAAATTAGTGGGAAATAACCGACAAAGTCTTGGTTTTGTTCTATATTGTAATAGCATAGCCGTACTATGCTGATTCTCATG
The DNA here is from genome assembly GCA_963573935.1 of Arctocebus calabarensis. Lineage (NCBI taxonomy): Eukaryota > Metazoa > Chordata > Mammalia > Primates > Lorisidae > Arctocebus > Arctocebus calabarensis. The sequence goes on from CAUYON010107158.1 coordinate 45,840, forward strand.
CGCACATGATTTTTATATGCTTTATATCACCAGAACTTGAGACTGAATTCCTGTAGGACAGAATGAAAATCCAAGTAAAAAAATCAACCAATAAGGAAGTATATTTTTGTGAGAAACTGTAATAAATGTTCACATTGTTCCTGATAATAAGGACGGTGGGAGACAACAAGTTCCTGCAGGGAAGAAATGTTGTCCAGCATACATATGGTTTCTTATAGAGCGTTGTCTAAAGAGTTACTGTAGTCATCTTTCTAAGTATCGTCTTTTTATATGAGAGAGAAAGTTCAATTTTAGTGGAAAGGGCCGCCTCAAACTTTTTAAACAGGGGGCAGTTCACTGTCCCTCAGACCATTGGAGGGCTGGACTATAGTTTAAAAAAAAAAACTATGAACAAATTCCTATGCACACTGCACATATCTTATTTTGAAGTACAAAACAAAACAGGAACAAATACAATTCACACCAATGCATGTGGCCCGCGGGCCGTAGTTTGAGGACCCCTGACATAGAGGCTTCGAATAAATGTTTGTACAATGAAATGGGATGGAACAGAGCAGAAACCCAATACCATAGGACCATGAACACTTGTCCCCTCCTGAAACTCCAATTCATTCTCAAACAAGAAGAAAAATCAATGTATCCGTGAATGGGTGATCAGTTCTGATCGATGATTCAGAAGAGATGCTTCTGTTTTCTTAATTATACATCCTTGTATATAAAAAGAAGTTATTTAGAGAGCATAAATTATAGTGTATATATTTGTTTAATGAGAGAAAGTTGTGTAAGATATTTCAGAAATTTCTTCATAAACATAATTTTAAAAAAATTAATGAAAGTACATTTCCGAGAAAGACATTAGGAAAGAATTGAGACAAGTTATAAATACTGTAGAAACATCATGCCTCCTTCTATTTTTTTTCCTCAGAGGAGTTTAGAAAGAAACAGCACCTAGCTTTTGTATCCATCTTAATCTGACCCATAGTAAGCATCTTTTCAAACTCTTTCCAAAAAGTTCCATTTAAATTCTCCTACACAATGGAGCACTCCCTTGGGAATTGACTTTAAGCTAGAAAACATATTGTAGAATGACCAGGTGTACTGGATTACACCTGTTTTTCCAGCGTACTTATCACTACCACTACCTTTCCCCCTCAGGTGTCCTGGTATGGATGAAAAGGATAGTAAATTTATCTGTAAATAATAATAAAATGTTAATGATAATTAATAATCTTTTCAGAAGTTTGCCGTTTGTCAGAGACTTTATAATACTTTCATGTGTAATGAATTCATCACAATAACTCGGTAAGGCATGTATTTTATTGCCCCCATTTTAGTTGAGGAAACACAGTGACAGGTAAGATAGGCCGGCAGATCTCATAGTGGGCAAACCTGATTCAGACGAAGGTCTGACTGTATCCATATGTGTCAGAAGACCATTGTACACACTATCTTCATATTTGCTTGTCTATATAATGAATGTTGCTTTTCTTGATGCAGAGATTATGGCTAGTTCTAATTTATTATTCTTCCTTCCTGTTATGTCTGTATTTTTATAAAGACAATGCATTTTAAAAGGCAGAAAAATAGCTCTAAACTGAACTAAAACTCAGTAGTGTTTTAGTTCAGGGTAGTAAGTGTCCTATAAATAATAATAATTGTGATTTATTGAGTGACTAGTTTATGCCAGGCACCATACTTAGAACTTTCCCCATGCCATGATTTGTCCTTTCAAACAGCTCTGCAAGGCAGAAAATTTGAACCCCATGATTGTGTACAAATTGCTTTAGCTATCAGTGTTAAATTGGTTCATAGGTTAAAAATAAACATTGGCAGATTAAATCCTTTCAGGTCTCTCAGATCTGACATTCTTTGCCTAGATGTCCCTTGGAAAAACTGATTATCAGGATATAGATGCAGAAAGCAGATGCAAAGAAAAATTCTTAAGAGCAAAGGAATGTCCCTAATACCTCATATCATATCAACTATTATGCATTAAGGGCTTAATACTGGCATGCGCTTAACATACTTTTCAATATTTTGTTTTGTTTTTCATCTTACCATAGGCCAAATAAGAAGAGAACTGGGTTTGAGTCAAAGTAAAGTAAACTCCTCTCTGTAGAGAGAGCATTCATCTCTGAAACTCTAGGGATTACTCAAATTTAGAAAAGCAATATTAAATAAAGATGAATAAATAATATTTGCTCATAATCAAATTTGTTCCATCACTATATAAAGAATATGAATATAAAAACAGATAAATTATTATAGAGAGGTTCTTGAAATGAAATTCCCCATTATGTTTTCAAACAAAACATTTAGAAATTCTTACTAGTGTAGAATTGAGGCCTATGTGCTGCAGACAAAAAAAGTAACTATAAATTTGTGCGTATACTCAGAAGATGATTCTAATTCACTTGGGGATACGAGAATACAAAGGCACAAATTGTGTGCTGTTGTTAGATGCCAAATCATAGAGTGTAATCTGAGAAGTGATTCTTAACTGGATGTGCATGTCAACATCACGTATGGTACACATTACAAATGCAGGTGCCAGGATCCTAGATGCACTGATGAAGGAAGTATATTTCTGGAGCTGGTATTTTAAAATTCTATAGGTGATTCCACTATGCACAATAACAAGCACTGGATGAAAAACATATGTGAAAAATATTAACATGTTAATTATGCAGATTAAAAAAGTTAATTTAGGCTGAGATTTTAAAAGATGACTTTATAGGAAAGATTTGAATGAAAGGTCAGATAGGTAAGTGAAAATTGTTTTCTTTTTCTTTTTTAGTTAAAAATAAAATCTTGCCTTTAAGGATTCTTTTTAATGCATTTTGGATTTCTAATTAGATTATTCTTGAATAGGTAATGAAACATAACAATAAATAGAAATTTGCAAATATTTTCTAATATTTCTATGCTATGGCTCCATAAAAATCAGGTTTAAAATCTTGTCTGAAAGCTTGTATAGTATAGATTTATATTAACATCAATAATAAAGAAATAATCACAGCTGGTAAATACAGATTAGACTACAAACCACTACAGGGTCAGATGTTTTATTCAAATTTAGAATCTTAGATCTTTAGCATAGGAATTTACATTTAGAATATGCATAATAAATATTTATTTTCTGAATGAATGAGACGTCTGGATTTATTTATTTATTCCACCTTATGTGGGGGACAAATTCTAATGATCTCCTTTGAAGGAGTCAATATTTTGGCTGTGAAGCTTTCAGGTGTTCATTTATTAGTTTCTTTTTCTTTTTGGGGGGGGGATATTTTTAATAGATGTTGAAATTGTATTTTGGATATACTGTCAGAAATGAAATACATTATCATTAATTTCACCTGTTTCCTTTTACTTTTTTAATATGGTCAGAACATTTAACTAGATACTGTTAAATTATATATACAGCTTGCATTTTATTTCTATAGGGTAGCACTTTTCCTTCTTTTTTCTTTTATTAAACCACAGCTGTGTACATTAGTGCAATCATGGGGTACAATGTGCTGGTTTCATATACATTCTGAAATGTTTTTATCAAATAGGTTAACATAGCCTTCATGGCATTTTCTTAGTTCTTGTATTAAGACATTTTTATTTGGCATTTAGTAAGTTTCACCTGTACCCTTCTAAGATGCACTGTAGGTGTGGCTCCACCAATTACCCTCCCCTCCACCCCAACCTTCCCCCCCTTCCCTTGCCCCTTTACCCATATTCTTGTGCTATAAGTGAGGTATAGAATTCATATCAAAGCTATAAATTAGTTTCATAGTAGGGCTGAGTACATTGGCTACTTTTTCTTACATTCTTGAGATACTTTCCTAAGAAGAATATGTTCCAGCTCCATCCATGTAAACATGAAAGAGATAAAGTCTCCATCTTTATTTAAGGCTGCATAATATTCCATGGTGTACATGTACCACAATTTATTAATCCATTCATTGGTTGATTGGGCACTTGGGCTTCTTCCACGACTTAGCAATCATGTATTGGGCTGCAGTAAACATTCTGGTACAAATATTTTTGTTATAATGTGATTTTTGGTCTTCTGGATATATACCTAGTAGAGGAATTGTAGGATCAAATGGCAGGTCTATTTTTAGATCTCTGAGTACTCTCCAAACATCTTTCCAAAAGGAACGTATTACTTTGCATTTCCACCAGCAAAGTATTCCCTTTTTTCCACTTTCACACCAGCATCACTGGTTTTGGGATTTTGTGATGTGGGCTAATCTTACTGGAGTTAGGTGATATCTCAAAGTAGTTTTGATTTGCATTTCTCTGGTAATTAAAGATGATGAGCATTTTTTCTTGTGTCTGTAGGCCATGTGCCTGTCTTCTTCAGAGAAGTTTCTCTTCAAGTCCCTTGCCCACCCTGAGATGTGATCACTTGTTCTTTTCTTGCTAATATGTTTGAGTTCTCTGTGGATTCTGGTTATTAAACCTTTGTCAGAGACATAACCTGCAAATATCTTCTCCCATTCTGAGGGCTGTCTCTTTGCTTTACTTTACTGTGTTCTTGGCTGTTCAGAAGCTTTTTAGTTTGATCAGGTCCTAGTAGTGTATTTTTGATGCTGCTTCAATGGCCTGGGGAGTCCTCCTCATAAAATATTCACCCATGCCGATTCCTTCAAGAGTTTTCCCTACACTTTCTTCTAGTATTTTTATAGTTTCATGTCTTGTCCTTAAATCTTTAATCCAGTGATAGTCTATCTTAGTTAATGGTGAAAGGTGAGTCCAATTTCAGTCTTCTACAGGTTGCCAGCCAGTTCACCCAGTACCATTTGTTAAATAGGGAGTCTTTTCCCCACTGAATGTTTTTAATTGGCTTGTCCAAGGTCAAATAATGGTAAGTAGCTGGGTTCATCTCTTGGTTCTCTGTTCTGTTTCATACATCCCACTTTCTGTTTTTGTGCCAGTACCATGCTGTTTTGATCACTATAGATCTGTAGTATAGTCTGAGGTCTAATAGTGTTATTCCTCCTGCTTTGTTTTATTTCTGAGTAATGTCTTGCCTATTTGAGGTTTGTTCTGATTCCATATAAAACAATGTATTATTTTTTCGAGATCTTTAAAGTATGACAATGGAGCTTTAATAGAGATTGCATTAAAATTGTATATTGCTTTGAGTAGTATGGACATTTTAACAATGTGGCTTCTTCCCAGCCATGAGCATGGTTTGGTTTTCCATTTGTTAGTATCTTCAGCTATTTCTTTTCTTAGAGTTTCACAGTTCTCTTTATAGAGATCTTTCACGTCCTTTGTTAGGTAAACTCCCAAATATTTAATCTTTTTTGGCATTATTGTGAAAGGAATAGAGTCCTTGACTGGTTTTTTTGGCTTGACCTTTATTGGTATATATAAAGGCTATGGATTTATGAGTGTTGATTTTGTAGCCTGAGACACTGCTGTATTCCTTGATCACTTCTAAGAGTTTTGTAGTAGAATCCCTGGTGTTTTCCAGATATACAATCATATCATCTGCAAAGAGTGAAAGTTTAATCTCTTCTGATCCTATGTGAATACCTTTCATCACCTTTTCTTCCCTAATTGCAATGGCTAAAACTTCCATTACAATGTTAAAGAGCAGTGGAGACAATGGGCAACCTTTCCTGGTTCCTGATCTGAGTGGAAATGATTTCAATTTAACTCCATTCAATATAATATTGCCTGTGGGTTTGCTGTAGATGGCCTTTATCAGTTTAAGAAATGTCCCTTCTATGCCAATTTTCTTAAGTGTTCTGATCATGAAGGGATGCTGGATATTATCAAAAGCTTTTTCTGCATCAGTTGAAACAATCATATGGTCTTTGTTTTTTAATTTGTTTATGTGTTGAGTTATTTGTATAGATTTATGTATATTGAACCAGCCTTGAGATCCTGGAATAAAACCCACTTGGTCATAGTGTATAATTTGTTTGACGTGGAAGAGAAATGGAGAGCA
>CAUYON010107159.1:0-30847 GCA_963573935.1 Arctocebus calabarensis
CATGTAAACACAAAAGAGGTAAAGTCTCCATCTTTCTTTAAGGCTGCATAGTATTCCATGGTATACATGTACCACAATTTATTAATCCATTCGTGGGTTGATGGGCTTTTGGGCTTCTTCCACGACTTAGCAATTATGAATAGATCTGCCATTCGATCCTATAATTCCTTTATTGGGTATATATCCTGAAGACCAAAAATCACATCATAATAAAGATATATGTACCCGAATGTTTATTGCAGTTTTTGCTATTTTTTAATTAAAATTATTGCTTTATCAGGTGGTGCCTGTGGCTCAAAGGAGTAGGGTGCTGGCCCCATATACTGGAAGTGGCAGGTTCAAACCCAGGCCCAGCCAAAAAAACTGCAAAAAACCCCCAAATATTATTGCCTTAGCACTTACCATATACATCTAAACTCATCTGAATCAGCTTCTAATTTATATTGGCTTACTTCTAGTGATATATAAAAACATTAATTTTTATGGCTCTATTTACTATAGAGCTACAAAAATCCTCTGTGGTGGCATTATTCTTATTCAGATTATATGGATTCATGTTATAAACCCAATTCATTGTTATCATTATTACTTTATTACCTGTAGTCATTTATGTAACCATGGTTTTATTCCCACCCACATTTTTGTGATACTATTGGCAAATATATCACATACATATTACAATTTATATGCTATAGGTATAATAATCCGTTATATAAATATTTTATACTGTTGTTCTGTTAGTCACTTAGGATAAAGAAAAATGTATACATTTCTACTGGTATCTTATAATTATATGATTACTTTTAACTGTGTGTATATGTATATGTTTTTCCCTTGGATTTGAATTAGCATCTGGGTCATTTGCTTTCAGCCTGAAGAATTTTTCAAGTTTTGATTTTCTGGGAAAGCCTTTATTTTAACTTCCTTTCTTGAAATATAGTTTTTCTGGATAAAAGATATTATTTAGATCATACTGAAATGCCATGAAGGATATCCATAACAGTATGATCAAAATATTTCTGAATGTATATGAATCGTGCCCTGTGATTGCACCAATGTACATAATTATGATTCAATAAAATTATTAAAAAAAAGATATGATTTAACAGTTTTTTCTGATACTTCTTTGAATTTGCTAAGATTCTGTATATGTACATTATTATTCTTCAACAAATTTGTAAAATTTTCATCCATTGCTTCTTCTAATAATTTTCTGTTCCTTTCTCTTTCTGCCCTCCTTCTAATACTTCCATTAGGTTTATGTTGGTGTGCTTAATGGTCTTACACATTTCTTTTCTTTTCTTTTTTTATTAAATCATAAACACATAGATCATGTATACATTAATGCATATATGGGGTACAATGTGCTGATTTCATATAGAATTAGGATTGCTTACATCACACTGGCTAATATATACTTCATCTTGTTTACTTAATTATTATGTTAAGATGTTTATACTCTATATTAATAGATCTGACATGTACCCTTGCATTATGCACCATAGGTGTGATCCCACCATTCACTCTCCCTCGATCTGATCTCCTCTTCCCCTCCCATTTCCCCCCTTCATCCTGGGCCATAGTTGTGATCTATTCTTCAAATGGAAGTATGAGTAATTGTAAATTGGTTTCATAATAGTACCAAGTCCATTTGGCATTTTTTCTTCCATTCCTGATATGCTTTACTAAGTATGATATATTCCTGCTCCATCCATGTAAACATACAAGAGATAAAGTCTATGTCTTTTTTTAAGGTTACATAATATTCCATGATATACATGTACCACAATTAATCTATTCATGGGTCAATGGGCACTTGGGCTTCTTCCATGACTTGGTTATTATGAATTGATCTGCAATAAACAATCTGATGCAAAAATCTTTGTTATAAAGTGATTTTTGGTCTTTTGGATATATACCTAGTAGAAGAAATGCAAGATCAAATTGCAGGTCTACTTTTATATCACTGAGTATTCTCCATACTTCTTTCCAAAAGGGACATATTAGCTTGCACTCCTACCAGCAGTGCAGAAGTGTTCCCTTTTCTCCACATCCAGCTTCTGTGATTTTGTTATGTGAGCCCCTCTTACAAGAGTTAGACCATATCTTAAAGTGGTTTTGATTTGAATTTCTCTGATGATTAAAGATGATGAGCATTTTTTCATGTGTCTGTAGGCAATGCACCTATCATTTTCAGAGAAGCTTCTGTTCAAGTGCCTTGCTCACAATGAAATGGGATTACTTGTTCTTTTCTTATTAATAAGTTTGAGTTCTCTGTGGATTCTGGCTATCAAACCACTGGTTTTTAACATTGCAATGGAAATCTTAGCCATTGCAATCAAGCAAGAGAAGGCAATCAAAGGTATAATAATAGGGTCAGAAGAGACAAAACTTTCACTTTTCACAGATGACATGATTTTATACCTGGAAAACCCCAGGGACTCAACCACAAAACTCTTAGAAGTGATCAAGGAATGCAGTAGCATCTCAGTACACAAAGTCAATACTCACAAATCAGTAGTGTTCATATATACCAATAATAGTCAAGCCAAAAAAAAAAACAAAAACTGTCAAGGACTCTATTCCCTATACAGTTGTGCCAAAGAAGATGATGTATTGGGGAATTTACCTATCAAAGGACATGAAAGATATCTATAAAGAGAATTATGAAACTCTGATAAAAGAAATAGGTGAAGATGTTAACAAATGGAAAAACATACCATGCTCATGGCTAGGAAGAATCAACATTGTTAAAATGTCCATATTACCCAAAGAAATTTATAAATTTAATGCAGTCCCCATCAAAGCACCATCATCATACTTTAAAGATCTGGAAAAAAATAGTACTTCGCTTTATATGGAACCAGAAAAAACCTCAAATAGCCAAGCCACTACTCAGAAGTAAAAACAAATCAGGAGGAATCACACTACCAGACTTTAAATTATACTATAAATCTATAGTGATCAAAACAGCATGGTGTTGGCATAAAAATAGAGAGGTAGGTGTATGGAACAGAATTGAGAACCAAGAGATGAACCCAGACACTTATCGTCATTTCATTTTTGATAAGCCCATCAAAAATATAAATTGGGGGAAAGATTTCCTGTTTAACAAATGGTGCTGAGAGAATTGGCTGGTGACTTGTAGAAGACTGAAACTGGACCCACACCGCAACGTTAACAAAAATGGACTCTCACTGGATAAAAGATTTAAACTTGAGACTTGAAACTATAAAGATTCTTGGAGAGAGTACAGGAGAAACACTTGAAGAAATTAGTCTGGGAGCATACTTTATGAGGAGAACCCCCTGGGCAATTGAAGCAACACCAAAAATACATTACTGGGATCTGATCAAACTAAAAAGCTCTGCATAGCTAAGAACACAGTAAGTAAAACAAGTAGACAGCCCTATTTCTTGATGCTCTCTTCATTCTATTTACTCTCCATTTTTCAGCCTGCATTATTTCTATCAATCTATATTGAACATCACTTTCTTTTTACTGCCACTTCAAATACAGTATGGAGCCTTTCTAGTGAGCTCCATAATTTCTATTTTTAAATAATTTCTATTTCTTCATTGATGTTCTCTATTTAACACAATGTTGTAATTATACATTTCTTTAATTTTTCATCATGGTATCTTTTAGTTCTGTGAACGTATTCATAATGGCTACATAATGGCTTCTTTTCACATAAAATTGACACATAGTCTCTCTCCTAGGCAGTTTTGGTTGCTTGTATTTTTTTTCTAGTGTATGAGTCCTACTTTCTTATATTGTGATTTATGAATACAAAGTGCAATAATTAAAAAAGGTAGTCAACATATTAATCACCTCAAATACTTAATATTTTTTGTGGTAGAACAGTAGATTTTGAAATCTACTTGCTTAGTAATTTTGAAATGTACAAGAATACTCTGTTATTAACAATCGTCATCATGCTGTGCTATATATCTCACAAAACCTTTACGTTCCTCCTGTCTGACTGAGATTTTATACAACTTAACCATCATCTCTTCATTCCCCTAAACCCCACCCTCTGTACCCTCTGTAACCACCATTCTACTTTTTTTCTAAAAGTTCGATTGTTTGGGGTTCCACATATAAGTGAGAACATGTGTTGTGCCTAGCTTATTCCACTTACCATAATGCTTTCTAATACCATCCATGTGTCACAAATGACAGAATTTCCTTCCTTTTGATGGCTGAATGGTATTCCATTGATTGTGTGTACATAGTACCACATTGTCTTTATGCATTTAGCTATAAGTGGCTACTTAGGTTTATTCCATAGCTTGGCTGTTGTGAATATTGCTGTAGTAAATATGGGGTGAGCCATCTCTTTGACAAAATAATTTTGACACTGTCAAGTGTATATCTAAAAGTGGGGTTGCTGGATTATATCGTAGTTCTATTAGTATTTTGAAAAACCTCCAGACATTTGTTCATAATGGCTATCTAAGTGTGTATTTCTACCAGCACCATACAAGGATTTCCTTTTCTGAACATTATCACCAATACTTATCTTTCATCTTTTTGTTAATAGCCATTCTCACGGGTATGAGATGATATATCATTATAGTTTCATTATGTATTTTTCTAATGATAATCTATCTATCCACACACACACACACACACACACACACACACATATGTTGACCATTTGTATATCTTCTTTTCAGAAATGTCTATTCAGTTCCCATGCCCATTATAACATTCTTTCTTGTTATTGAATTATTTGAGCTTTTAATATATTAATGTTTTGAATATTAGCCTCTGATCAAATATATGGGTCGCAAATATTTTCTCCCAATCTATAGATTATCTCTGACAACCATTGTTTCCTTTTATGTGAAGGAGTTTTTAGTTAGATGTCATCTCATTTGTCTATTTTTGCTTTTGTTGTCTGTACTTATATGGTCAAATCCAAAATAAAAACTAAAGCCCAAACCAATGTTGTGCAGTTTTTCTACTATGTTTTATGCTGGTAGTTTTGTCGTTTTACCAGTTTTACTGGTCTTACATTTAAGTCTTTAATCTAGTTTGAGTTGGTTTATTTATATTGTGTGAGATAAAGATACAATTTTATTCTTTTGCTTGCGGATATTCAATTTTATGAACATTATTTATTGAAAAGACTATTTTCCTTTGCATATTCTTGGCATTCTTGTAAAAAATCAATTGACAGTATATGTGCATGTTCATTTCTGGACTCTCTATTCTGTTCGTTTGGTTGATGTGTTGGCTTTTTTGCCAGTAATGTACTGTTTTAATTACTATAGTTGTGTAGTATGTTTAAAATTGTGTAGCACAATACCTACTTTCAGATTTCTTCTTTTTTGCTAATGAGCTCCATGGATTTTCTGGGATTTTGTGGTTTCATATAAAAATTTTAGAATTTTTTTTCTTATTTTAATGAAAAATGACATTGGAATTTTGATAAGAATTTTTTTGGGTCACTTTGGGTAGTATGGATATTTTCACAATATTAATCTTTCCAATCTGCAAAAGTGGACTAAGTTTCCATTTATTTGTTTTTTTTTTAATTTCTTTCATTGATATTTTATGAATACTTCTCAGTGTACTTTTGCCTCTTTGGCTAAATTTATTCCTAAATATTTTCTTTTTGGCAACTATTATAAATGGAATTATTATTTTGGTAATTTGCTCAGCTAGTTCTCTGTTAGCATATGGAAACTCTTCTGGCTTTTGTGTGTTGATTTTGTACTCTACCATTTTACTATATTTATTTATTAACTAACAGTTTGGTAGAGTCTTTAGGGTTTTTTATCAGCAAATGGTGACAATATTACTTCTTCCTTTCCTATTTGTATGCCATTCATTTCATTCTCTTGTCTAATTGCTCTGGCAAAGACTTCTAATACTGTGGTAATAGAAATGGCAAAGGGGGTATACTTATTCGATTCCAGGTCTTTAGAGGAAAAGCTCAATATAGTTTAAGCTGGAGCTTCTCTTATGTGGTCTTTATTGTGTTTAGTTACATTCCTTCTAGACCTAATTTGCTGAAAGATTTTATCATAAAAATAAATATCTCATGTTCGTTTCCAAGTGCTGAGCTTTTAGAACGGGTGCCCTATTGTAGACAGTTGCAAGTTGAACTTTCTATAGTGGGGAGCCTGAGACTTACTATTTCTACATCTTACTATTTCACCATCATTCCACAACTTTGTGTTTTATGGTCTTTTCTCTTACCTGGAAAAATCTTTGAGCCAGGATTTCATAGCTAGGGTTCTGATGACAGTATCAAGCTTCTTTCTGTGTGGCAGCTCCATGTTAAGAGCCAAAACCTCATGGAGGAGGTGATAGAAACCCAGGACCCTCTGAGTTTGCATGACCTCACAAACTGGGTCAAGAGTCATCATTATTTCTGTGTCCAGCACACTGTGCCAAGTGCACAGCCTCCCTTCCACAAGGGAGGGGTTGGTACAGAAAGGGAGCCCATCCACTCAAAAGTGCTTGCCCAGGACTTAGCATCAATAATACAAAACTGAGTACATGATGAGGGATGCTGACATTCTGTTGCTTGTAGGAAGAAAGTCCTTCCTCTGGGCACTGGGGTAAAGAGAACCTGTGTTCTTAGTGGCACCAGGTCTGGAGTGGAATTTCAGTGAGGGAAACACAAAGCAGTCTTTTAAATACCATATTTTCCACTTTTCTTAAAAAATTTGCATTGACTAGATGTTTCTTCCTTTGGTGTTCACTCATGTCAATTTCCAGAGACTTTGCTTTTTGCTTTTTTTCTGGATAGTTTTTACAGGTTTCACTAAGAAGTAGACCAGCATAGTTCATTAGGTTGTCATTCTGGAAGTTAAATTCCTAAGCTATGTTAGTTTTTTTTTTTTTTGTTTGTTTGTTTTTACCTTTATAATTTTGCTAGAGATTTCAGAGTTTGGGTTACAGAAAACATTTAGGAAGCAAAATAAATACTTAACATTGAATGCAGATACATAGTTGAGTGAATTGACTTGATTGATAATCAATCAAGTAAATATAACCAGTTTCATTAACATATCATCCTTTAAGAAAAATCATATTTTCTGGGCTAGTCAGTTACATCATATATTTCATAGCATATTACCCTAATCCTTCATTTATCAAGTAATTAATTATTCACCACATAAGTTCTCCTCTTCTGAATACAACAGAATAGGAAACAATTAAAACTGGTCTCAAGTAGTCAAAAAGATGCCATAAGTCAGTATATTAAATTTTATGCCATTTTAATAGACAAATATGTCAGTTGCTTTTTGTTATTTTAGAAAAAAATTTTCCAAATGTGGTCTTTCCAGTCCAAAGGTAAAAGGCACATTACAGAAGGTGGAGGTCCTATAAAACGCCCAGTGACAGAAGTGATGAATGGGAGTGTGTGAAAATATTATAAGGAACAAATACAGAAACAAAACAGACTCCCATCTACATATTGAAATTTCATGAGTACATCTTGATTAAAACAGTGAGTGAGTGACTTTATGACTGGTTAAAGAATATTTAGTATCCTCTAAGGAAATGAGGACACTCTAGAAATATTTCCATCAAAAATAGTTGAAATGAGACATGTGAGTGCTTGAAGAGAAGCTTTAGCTGAGTGGGAGAAATAGAAGTTCATTTTTCTGCAATATCGTGACATGAAGCTATGTCTATGTGTAATGGAACAGCCACACTGAGATTGTTTTGGAACAAACCATTTCGTCTGCTGGACAGATGCTAGATGAATATTTGTGGAGTGAGTGAATTAATGAATTGAACAATTATATTATTTTTAGTAACTAGTAAGCTATGTAGATATCTGGAGTCTTAAAGAACTGACGTGATGGTAGCCTTTGATATTCACGAGGGGTATAGCTCATGGAGATTGCATGTACTGTGGACATGTGCAGGTCATAAATTTCAGCTGTTAGCAATAGTGTCATTCCAAGCTTTAATACATTCAAAAGTTTTGACTAAATGCCTTCACATTGTTGTTTTTCTTTTTTCCCCCTCTCTATTGTTTACAGCTGTTTTAACCATTAACATTTATGTTTGGTTTTGAGGACTTTTCTTTCTTTTGTTTTTTCTTTTCTTCATATCAAGACTTATCATACATTATAACAAAGAGAGAGCTACCAAGCTGTGGAGCAGCGGGCTAATCCCAGACCCTGAGGATGGAACTAGCTCTTATACAAATCTCATTTGAACTTGACTTCATTGAGCAAGGAGGTGGAGTGTACTTGAATTCAGACATCAGAGATGCAAACGTATAAAGGTGGTAAGATAGCATTCAGAGAAGACGAGGGCAGAGAACAAATCAGTGGCCCAAACAGAAAGGCAGGTCTGGAGTGCAAACAGTCCAGAAAGTGACTGAGGCTTGAGAGAGGCTCCAGGGAGCAGGGATTCAGACAGGTGGGGCCAGACGCTTTGTCTGCACCTATGGCTGTATTCAAGGGTATATAACACAAGGGTATCTACATCCAAGGATATGAGGCTAGGACAAGAATAAACATGTATGTCCACGCATGATACAAGAATGTGTAATATTTGCAAGTTATAAACCAATCTAACAAATTATTAAATAACACGTGTTCTATTTTCCTACCTTGAAAAACATACCTTCACAGTGATCCAAAAGTCCAGTCTGAATTTAGAATTCTCAGGTTCCTGGGAGCTCCATGCACAGTGATAATGCAGAAAGGACTGGCCTCAACTCATGGCCCTGAGCTCCCCTTTCTCTGTCTCCCTCACCTCGTCTCCATCCTATGAGGAGACTCATATATGCGTGGGGGCACCCCGTGTACACAGCTAAGCTCCACCAACATCCACACCTACAGAGCTCTTGTTCTCTGCCCTTGCCTTCTTACTGAATCCTATCTTATTACCCTTGTATTTTGTATCATTTGTGTGGAACCCGAGGTTCGCTCTACCTCCTACACCACCCCCTTGCCATTCTCCAGCTGGTTGATTCACTTGGAGCCATTGTGGACAATTCGGGACCATGGTACCTGGAGTGCCCTCTGAAAGGGGAGTGTGTTTCCTTGAAATTACAAATCTTCCTCTGGAAGGAGAAAGCAGAAGTGGAAAAGCAAAGGCCTTCTCTCCTGTACAGGAAAGTATTGGCTCTACTTACCAATCTGGGACATATAGGAGTCTGTCATTCTTTATATACTTTCGAGTGCATTAATTCAGCCTTAGGTTGAACTCTGTCCAATTTGAAAAGGAGGGTACAGGTGGAATCATTTTAACAAAATGGTAAACATTCCTCCCTTCATTCTTAAAACTTGCTCCTGGGAGAATTATTAGGACTCATATAAAATTTTAATTCTTTTTGATTTTCTAAGCATCAGTTATCCAAACATCACTTGTCAGGTATTTTATCATTGTATTTAATTTTAATGAGCTGCAACAATGACAGAATGATTTTTTTAATAGAAATTTCTTTGAAGGCAAGAGCTGTCTTATTCATTGCCCCCATCTCACTGCTCAGGCCCTCACACAGTAGATGCTTAGTAAACATTTGTTGAATATTCTAGCAGCTATGAACCAGTGATTAATGTGGAAGTTTCTAAAAAGCACAAGAAAAAGCAAGAATATATGTCTCATTTCTCTGCTTTTGTAGTAAGAGAGAAGATACCTGGATAAACTGGAAAAATATTTATAACCTGTGAATGTCCTGTTTTTGGAATGAAGGATGCTTGGTGTATCAGGAGTAGTTTGAAATGGATATTGGGGGAAGAGTGGTAGTCTTCACAAGCCTGAAAGCATGCAATGTGAACCCAGATGCTGAGCACGCCGAACCACTGTCAGGACACGAGCAGACAGGCAGGTGGAGCCGCACATCTGCTGTACAAAGAGAGAAGGTAGGAGGTTTGTTCTCCCTGAGACCAACAGGAAAATAAAAGTTTTTGAAGGCTAGTTCTTTTGCAGCTCAATCATTGAACATTTTCTAGGTGTCCAGAACACAACAGGAATTGTGCTCTACACAGTCTTTAACCTTTTGGCACCAGAGACTGGTGTCATGAAGATGATTTTTCCAGGGTAGGTGTGGGGAGATGGTTTGGGGATAACTCAAGAGCATCATGTCTCCACCTCTGACGATCAGCCCTTTGATTCTCCTCAGGAGTGACAAGCGTGCGATTCCTCACGTGTGCACTCGACCATAGGGTTGGAGCTCATACGAGAATCTAACGTCACTGCTTATATGACAGGAGGTGAGTGATGAAGAATGGCTATAAAGCCAGAGGAAGTTTCGCTTGCTGGCCCACCGCTCACTTCCTGTTGTGTGGCCCTGTTCCTAACAGCCCCACCAGCCTTGGTCTAGACTTGGGTTTGGGGACCACAGCTGTACACAATAAGCATGCTGTTATTTAGAAAAAAGAAAAGAGTAGTACCAAGAGCTAGTGTAGACTCCTGTTTGTGGCGTCTGATTTACGAAAGAAATTGAAATACAGGATCTGAAAGTTAAATAAAATTTAATGATGTAATGGGGAGATGAAGAAGTGATCCAAGTGGAGGAAATGTACAATGTGAAAATGAACTTTGAGTAAGTAGTTTAAATGTTGGGGGAAAGGAATAGAGCAGTCTGCCTACAGCCGAGGGTTGTAGCAGGTATATATGATGGAAGGGATTGGACTCATATTATGGATGGCCTTGAACTCAATGTTCAAACTTAATACACAGTCTTATTCTAACACCTTGACATATCTTAATGCCTATTTTTATCTAATTATTAAATGCTTGCTGAGTATTTACATTCTAAGCTTGTGACAGATACTGTCATTTATGCCTCAGAGCACTATATGGAGACTCCCATACTCTACTAATGTAGAAACTGGAATGCAGAGAGATCAAGGAATCAGGCTACACCTCACACTGGGCTGCCTTGAAAACCGGCAGGTGCACGTGGTTCTCACATGTTCTTCTGCTTGCTGGTGATACCTGACAGCCTCCCACTTGTAGTTTAATTCTTTTTGTTTAAAAGTGACTCCTCTTAGGGAATCACCAGTTCCCCCAGGTAAGGTAGTAGCGCTCTAAAGTCTTATGCATCCTGAATAGTGGTGATGTCAGTGCAGGGGTACACGGAAAGAGTGATGGACATGGCTGCCACCAAGGAGATAAGCATGCAAATTGAGAGTGGCCCCACTTAACTTAGCTCACCTCACTGCTGTGCTCGGAGCTGCTGACCTGGGTCTAGGAAATCAGAAATGACTGTAACCTTCAAACACAGGTAGGACCCAATGCAAGTGATAGTATAAGAAAAGCAGCTAGGGCTGGGCTCAGGCCCTATAATCCCAGCACCAGGGGAGGCTGAGGCGGGTGGATTGCTTGAGCTCACAAGTTCAAGACCAGCCTGAGCAAAAAGTTAGACCCCATCTCTACTAAAAATAGAAAAACTGAGGCAAGACAATCGCTTGAGCCTGAGTTTGAGGTTGCTGTGAGCTATGATGCCACAACACTTTACCCAGGGTGACAGCTTGAGACTCTGAAGAAAGAAAGAGAAAGAGAGAGAGAAAAGAAAGGAAAGAAAGAAGAAAAGCAGCCAGTCTTGTGCGTTTGGTCAGAGACGGGACTTTGGGGATGGTAGACTTGGATTAGTCAAGATCAAGGCAGCATTTTGAGTGAGAATCAGCAAAGGTTATTGAAAACCAGGGAAAGTAGCCGGGCATTGTGGCGGGTGCCTGTAGTTCCAGCTACTCAGGAGGCTGAGGCAAGAGAATCGCTTAAGTCCAAGAGTTTGAGGTTGCTGTGAATTATGACGCCACGGCAGTCTACTGAGGAAGGCATAGTGAGAATCTGTCTCAAAAAAAAAAAAAGAAAGAAAGAAAGGAAGGAAGGAAGGAAGGAAGGAAGGAAGGAAGGAAGGAAGGAAGGAAGGAAGAAAGGAAGGGAGAGAAAGAAAGAAAAGAAAAGGAAAGAAAACCAGAGAAAATGATTTCCTCCCTAGGGGCTGATCTAACTTAAATAAGTCTTCATCAATACCGAAACAATGCTGAACTGATAAACCTTGAAGCAAGGAGTTCATTTCTGTCTCTTGCATGGACATCCTGTTCTGATTCTACTGTCTTCACACCCAGGCAAGTGGACAGGAACTTCCCCACAGAACTCCCGGCTCTCTGTGAACAGGTGGCAGTTACTCAAATATGATGAAGAACTTTCTTAACTTGCGTACAGCAACACTTGACTCAAATACATTATTTGAAAACATTTATTAAATTCACAATCCCTAATATTTTATCTTTGCTTTCCTCCTCTCTCTCCTATTCTTCACCAAAATTCTCTTTTTACAGATCTTAAGTAGTGAAAATTCTTAAAGGCACATCTTAGGTCTTGACTTTCAAAACAATCCAACAGACCCAAATAAAGGACCATGTTGGCTATTATGTTTCCAAAATAAATTCTAGAAGTCAGTGTTCCTAGCACTTGTCTCTTTGTAGGATTCTTCTTTTATTTTTACCCAGGAATAAACTTGTTATTCTGTGCAGGTTTCGTGTTTGACTTCTTAGCTGAAAATCCTGTTCTAAAATGGACACTTGAATGTTCAATTTATCTACTGTTTCTCCCAAGGAACATCAACCCTGCAAAAGGGCCATGTTACATAAACGTAAGTCTCTGTGCCTCCCCAAGCATACGCTGAGGTAACAGTTGCTAACGTCTCTGTTTCTCATAAAATTATGAGCTTCTCTTAATCTGGATAAAGAATCACTTTTCCAGGAAAAAGGATGTGCACACTTTCCTGCCCACCCACTTGGTCAGTAAAGCCATGTTGCAGGGAAGAACAGAAGCAGGACGGTTCCCTGGAATCTTCACTTCTTGCACACAAGCTGTGTGCTTGAAGTCTGTGGATGGAGTAGAGAGTCAAGTTTCTTCCTATAGCTCTAAGTGCTTATTAACAAAAATGGCTAGTTGTCTGTGGATCATGTTTCCCAGGAATTCTGTAAGGGAAAGCAAGCTAATAATTGCCAGGGGCGTTGTTCCCCAGATGGTTACATGCACAAACTGTTTTGCTGGAATCATATTTTTAAATTAGTTGAAAATCGGTTGGCTAACCATTTCATCAGGACTGAAAGTTACCAGAAATCTAATTGGAAAGAAATTTCTATTTTGAAGTCAAGAGGGTCCATACCCTGAATACAGTTAATTGGCTTAGTTTGTTCACATTTGGAATAAATGCAAAACAATGTCTAAAATTTAGCTGTTTCCAGAAGTCAGTAAATTGAGAGCAAAGCTATCTCCCGAATCTGGGCAGATTTACCACGTGTAGTGCACTAAATTATGGGGATGATTATTATGAGTTGCAGTTATTAAAACTGCTGTGAACATCAGTTCTGCTGAATAAAACCAAAATTTCCCCCCTAACGCATACCTTGTTTCTCATGTAGATTTAATTGCATCTTTAAAGACCTAAATGTCTTTATAAGTTTTTGAAATTCTCATCTGGAATACCCCCTCTGGGTACAAGGTTTTGGAAAGATTCTTCATTAATTTAAATATTTGGTTGGAGATGCAGGTTACCTTCTGTAATGGCAAAAATATGCATTTCTTTTTCCACAGGATCCCTAATATTTGAAAATTAATTCCCTAGCATAGTACTAACTGTAACAGGCCTTAGATCTATGTCATAAACAAGGGTCCCACATTTCCTTTCCACTGGAGCCACTAAAATCCTCAGATGTGGTCATGTGCCTAGGACTCTCTAGGAGAGAAGAACTTGTCCCAAATTTGTTTGACTCCAGTATCCTCTTATAGTGAAGGACCACTATCCCATGGAACATACTTTGTTAAATGTTGAACTTTCTTTGAATTTTTTCTTTTACACAAATGAAAAAATTGTACATGAGAATAGAATCAGAAGAAGACTTTCAAGATATCAGGGACATGGACCAGAAAGGAATAGTGAAGCCTTGGGCACCTAACATCATTTGTTTTACATTTTTGCCATAAGTCAGTTCTATAATTAGGCCCAAAGACTTATCCACGAAGTCTATTTCTTATACCAGTACGCATGCAAACTATAACCATGGATATTCTTCAGAGAGGCTTATAGTGGGATTCATGGAATGTGGCCAGGATTCAATTTCCCTGCACTCAGAAGTCAAAGCCTACAAGAGAAGTCCATAGATAGTTGGGAGCCAAATCTGGCTCATTTAAAATATTATTGTATTGTCCACCATAATGACAGTAATAACTTTGCAATGAGTGTGTGCAGAGTTGGCCTTTGTGCAAACCTAGAAGGAGTGACACTTTTTGCTTGTGCTTAGTGAATACCAAAGAGGATTTCCACTCCCCATCCAGGGGTGGTCACTGTTTAAAAAAAATAGATGATCACTTTCTTTCTGACATTTTGGCCTCTGGCCATGAATATGGAGAGCTGTTATCCTCTGAGGCTGCCCATTTCTTTCTCTAGAAGCCTTTAATGCTTACAGTAAGTACACTACCTTATAACCCATGCAACCTTAAATAATGTTGCCTGTCCATTCCATAAAGCATTCCTCAAAAAAGGTCAGATTCAATACCTAATATTGATGTAAGAGCTTCAACTAATTCCACTGAATATAGAAATCCAACCACAGATTTCTTTTTCCACATGTAGAGAGATTTGCATTTGCTCAACTAAACACGCTGGCATCTGCCAGTCACGCCTCAACAGCAATTTTCTTCCTTTCTTAATCTCGCTCCCTTTTTTTCTTTTTTTTTTTTTTTAGAATTGGCAAGCAGACTTAAATTGATCATCTTCTTTTTGTAAGAAGGATTTAGGAAGGCTTTCAAGAAATAAAACCTGTACAAAATAATATCTAGTAAAAAAAAAAAAGTTCAGAGGGAAAGGAAGTAAATGGATGGAAAGGAAGGCATAGGACAAAAAACATAAATAACAAAATGAGAGGAAGAATATAATTCACTTCAGAGCAGAGGAAGCTAATATTAAGAGGGTGCTATTCTTTGATATGATAGCTTTTAAAACAATTATATGAGGTAATAAGAGATGTAAAACAGCTATGAACAAGTTAATTGGCCCATTTGAGTTTTATAGGCATTCTCCAATTTGGAGAGAGTATCCAAGATACCAAGCCAAGTATCTCCTAATGCTGTGTTCCCAGAAACACCAATGGTGGTGATCCTTTTTCTGATCACTAGGTAATGCAGGAAAAGAGTTTATCTCTTGTAGGAGAGGTTAGCTATGCCACTGTATTCTTCTTTCATTTTTGTTATTGTTAATAATTCAGTTGTGGAATTAAAGAGGTTACAGAAAAGGGATGTGACAGATATAAAATCAGGCATGTACACATTTCCTAGTGTCCAATTTTGCTTGTTCAGAAATGGTCTACAAATTAGAGGCAAAAATTAGGAGTTAAGGTTTTTGTAAAATGACTGCTAACACATACACGGTACATGAAAAGTCCTGAACTCATGGAAACTTCTCAACCATTTCAGCCTATGGGAAGGATACACATTGCAGGTCCCAGTCTGGGGCCATTATGCCAAAATTCTTAAGCTTAAGGTCAGCTAAAAATTATTATGGGTCCTAAAAATGATATGATTTTACAAGCTTAAACATACTTGATATTCTTCCCTAACTTTTTTCTGGAAGCTTCAGCAATGCTGGCTGTCAATAATTTACCCTAGCTGATTGAGTTCATACCAATCTTCTCTGTGAATGTAGGACATTTGGGTTACAAATGAGAGATAGACTGAGTCATCCAGAAGAAGGACTTTGCGAGATGCAAATTTCTCTTCATTCATTTCCTTGCTGATCCACAACATTATTTCAGCTGGGAACTGCAGTATGTGACTAGTTAGCCAATGGAAATCTGCTCTCTGGAGATTTGACACCCCCAAAATGAAGGAGAAACATCTAAGGTGACATGGAATGTACATCAGCCCCAAACCCTTTGTTTTTTTCCCCAAAAGAAAAAAAAATAGCTGAACAAACACTAATCAAGAAGATTTTTTTAAAGATAATTTTTAAAACTTTTCCACCATTCCACTAGAAAAAAAAATTTATGAAGCTACTGCTAAATGTATATATATACATATATATACATACATAAATATATATACAAAAATATATATCATATATATATATATATATATCTTTTTGACATGGGGCGCTGACTTCCCAGCGCTTTTGAGGATCTTGTTTGTCCTCTTGAATGCTTTACAAAGTTACTGCTTTCAGCTCACCTAGAGCTGATCTCATTAATAAAAGAATGACTTTACAAAAAAGAGTTTCTAAAATTATACTCTCACTCGGAATTGCAAGTGTTGGCTTTTTCAGCCTGAAGATAAATTTCTTCAGCATTAAGCTTCCTTTATCAAGCATTACACCTGACATTCTCTCATAAATTTTGCACATATTTCAACTAATTTTAATATCATGTGGGCTTGGTTTATAATATTCTCATGCAGTTACTAAGATCGAAAACTCTCCGTCATTTATTAGTTATAGGAATGCCGAACCCTTCCCAAAATACCACTCAACTTAAAATAACATGAGCTAAGTTTCCTTTTGTGTTTGTTTATTTTGTGGTTATTTATTATGTACTTTGTATATGTTAAAACCAGCTATATAGTCGTTGTATTCCTTTTATGAGAGCACAAATACATTTTGACAAGTTTGCTATTGGAAACACTTTTTTAAATACCTGCTGTGTCACATCATAATAAGCATCATACCCTGGTCAGGTAGATTGGTTTCAGAAAGCAGTAGAGTGAATTGCTCACAGGGGTCACAGACATTCAGACTGGGGCAGGACTGTCACAGATGTTACTCTGTGAAGACGCAAAGAACAATGTGACTGGAGAGACAAGTCTTCAACTAGCTGCGATTTCAGGAATCCACTTTTACTTAGCTTTACAATGCAGGCCTTAGCCTCAGCACTAAATCTGCACCAATATCTGGCTCAAGTGTTATAACTGACCTAGCAAGTCAATCACCTCAAACCTCAAACGAACAGCCAATTCAGTAAGAAAGCATGAACTTTAGTGTTGGACTGAAAGGACCAACCTCCTCCATTCCATTGGCACGTGTGTTCAGAAAGACAAATGGCAGGAGTCAAGATAACTGTACAATAACCATTCTATTTAGAAGATACATAATGGGTCCTACAATGAGTTACTAGGGCATGTTTGGTGGTTATAAATTAACAGGACTCAAGAGAATAAAGGCATAATATCAGCATTTTAGAGACCCAAGCAGTAGCCATCATGTCAAAATAGTGTCTTGCATAATTTAAGGACTGACAAAAGTGCATATCTGGACATGCCTATGACTTTGGGTCTGTCATAAGGCTGCTTTATTTTGCTTCTCTAAGTAGGTTCTTCTCGACCTGGGAGAAAGTGGTTTTCATTGAATCATGAATGGTTGTGTATATGAGGGGATTTTTAATTTTGTCTTAGTGAATGGGAAGATTCTGAAGAAAAGATGAGCAAGATGCTGATGATGTATATGCTGATGTTTATAACCAGTAGGAGGAGGAAGAGGAGGAGTGGCATGTTGTAACGCTAAAGAAATTTAAGCACAGTTCATGGTAGTGAGGCAGATCCATCGCTAGCTCTGGGAATTCCAGCGCTAAGCCTCCCTAAATTATAATGCAAATGACTAAAAGAGGGGGATTTGGGGTTTATCTTATTTTTAATCTCTATCTTGCCACCTTGTGTTTAAAACTATTAAAACTACGAATATATTCTCTCTGCAGTTACTTTCATTTGTTCGTCCATTGATTTGTGGATTTGTTCATACATTTAATAAAATTCTTCAAGGCCAAGTATACACCAGATCCTGTGTTAGGCAGGTGGCTCCTGCCCTCAGGCAGTTTGTAATTCTGCCCTCAGAGCATAAACATGTTCATAAGTATTTGCAACGACAATAATGTGTATGTGAGTAAAACAAGATGAGGTCATATCACAGGTGAACGAGTGCTGGCTGGAAACATTAGGAATGGCTTTCCAAGAGGCATCTACATTTCAGCTCAGGGTCAAGAGGAAAGATAGAAGGCTGCCAGCTAAGCAATGGCAAAGCCTTCTGGATAAGAGTACAGAAGCATGGAGATCTCAGAGAATATGGACTATTTCTGAAATAAGTAGTTCAGTGTCATTGAACCTGATGACAAAGAAAGATCCAGAAATGAAGTAGCAAAGCTAGACAGAAGCCGGACACTGATCGTTATGCAATGTTGCCATTCACAGGAGGGTAGCTCTTTTCCTGGAGGAAGTGGGCAACAATTAAGGAGCTTTACCAGGAGAAGGACGTGACGAGATCCTAAAGGTGAAACATGCTTATGTTACATCACACATACCTAAGAGGAATAAATACAAGCGTTGATAATCTAACTCTTTTTCGTTTTCCCAGTACCTCTTTTTTTCTTAAACTAAAATATCCTAAGTAAAGATCGTGTATTTAGGTGTTTCAAAATTGATACCTTTAATGCAATTTGATATATTAGAGCACAGGCTTGCAAATCTCATCTCTGATAATGTTACACGCATTTGCAATTTTTAATCTGTTTTGCCACATGCAGGTCAGTTCAGTGGAATGATGCTCATTTGGGTGCTTTGAATATATCAAGAAAAGAAACATGATGAAGCTGTCAAAAGGCCAGTCATGTGCATTTGTGGCCACAGAGAAGGGAAAACATGTTACTTACTGCAAATATGAGCATCTCTTTTATATCTATAATCCTATTAGGATCCCACATTAAAAGGAACAGGCTCTTAAAAAAATTACTATTAAAAATAATAATAAAACAAACAAACAAAAAACTTTTACTATTGGAGAAAGTCCTCAGTGGGTAGTAAATAACCCTGATTTCCCTCCAGCTGGTGACTGGTCCTGTTTGGTAACCACCTGAAACATCTCAAGTACTCCAGTGCAACTCCGATAGTTTCAACGTATTTATCATCAGGTTCAAAGAACGTCTTCTGGTTCAAAGTACGACTTCTGATTTACATGAGGAGTAGTCAAGTGAGACAGCACAGCGAAGAGACAACAATTCATTTCTACTTTGGTAGTTATAAAATTTTACTTAAAAGAAAAATCTTTCCTCTCTCTCTCTTTCTCTCTCTCTCTCTCTCTCTCTCTCTCTTCAGAACAAGGCTGTTCTAGGAGTGTGGGCTAGAATAAAATCCCGATGCAACGGCTGTCCTAAAACACTGAGCCCAGAAGCATTTGGCATAAATAAGACATGGGGTTAGCTGACATGAGATATTACATTTATTCCTTTGTTGGCGAGGACAAAACTGGGCTGCTATTGTCACAGGTGAAAAGTGTTTTCGAAAGTCTGCTCTGGTGCTTGTTAGATAAGGGGCTGCCTTAGTCTGAATAACCTTAACAAGATTTATACACGTCACTGACATGGACTCGTGTTTACAGTCTGTCCTTGCTCACCAGGATGAACAGTGCAAGGGCAGCCTGAGAGACACCCAGCGAGGAAACCTCAAACAACCTTCGGGGAAGTGCTAGCAGGCTGCTTAGAAGAAAACTGAATTTCTGACTCGACTCTTTGACTTGTGGCGAGTAGCAAGCTCCCTCCTGCACCAAGAATACGCCCCAACCTGCTGCTGTGCCCTGGGTAAGGAACTTACGCCAGCCAGGGGAATTTTCTAACTAAAAATGGTTAAAAAGTATTAAATAAGCCAGAAGGATGCCATCCTCTCTACAAAGAGGAAGCTGCTTTATTAGAAAAAAAAATAACCAGAGAATCAAACGATGCTCCTTAGAGTGAAGTTTTTAAATGCACCATTGTGCTGAAAGGAAGCCTTTATGGAAAATTGGAGTTCACACCCGCTCAGTGTATATTTTCCCCGAGCAGGGTTCTCTCTTGCATGCACGCACTCACTCTGGGAAATTCAGTCTGTGCTTGTGCTCCTAGAGACTGAGAGATTTAAGTCCCTTTATGATCTACGCAGAAATTATCTCTTCTTCCAAACCATCAAATGTAGTGCGTGGGTGCAATGGCTGCCTTCCAGTGAGCTGAAAAGCTCTCCTGACTTGGCATCCAGTCTTTTCCTGGGCCCTTCAGTAATGGCATTTCACTTAATACAATATGCCCGTAACTGAGTTTTAGTGATTTCAAATGAATTTAGTCTCCTTATCAATACCCTCTCCTCGCAGTGTGTTTGCTCTTCAGTGTGCTGTGCCAATAAATCTCGCACAAGTGCTGCCTCCTTCCCTCTCAATTGTCTGGCCTCTCTCTGTGAAAGCAAACACTGGGCAGCAGAAAAGGAAGCTCTCAAAAAACTTGTCTGTATCATAAATGTAAATATCAATAAACTGAGGAGGTTGACAAGGGCACGCTCTAATGGATTTGGCTGTGATGTTGGCTGTTTTACAAGCAAGATGCTGGAATGCTAGGAAGCCCGAGCAGCTCACGCACAGTTCTAACAGAACACATCCGAAGTCTCATCCAGAAAAACTGGAGGTCTGCTCAGAAACAGAGCTCAGTGAGCCCCATCACTAGGTGAAGCAGACAATTGTAAAAGGAAAGGAGATCCTTCTCACAAGGGCTGTCTTTAGATGTAAAAGAAATCAGGTTGCAACTGATAAAAAAAAAATAGAGGTATATATGTATGTATATATATGTTTTATTATTTTTTTACACCGAAAAACCCTAAGGAAATGCTTTCCTCCGACTTTTTCTATTTTATTTGGCTTTGTTCATAGTTTAGTTATACCTTCCTCTCCTTTTTTAAAATTTAACCTTTAATTTTGAGATGATTGTGGATAAACATGCAGTGGTAAGAAGTAATACAAGAACTCATAACTATGGTGCAACAGGGCAACCAAGATTTGATGATGATTCCATCACAATACCGATGTTTCCACCAGCATAAGGATGCTTCCTATTACCCTTTTACTGTAACACACTTGCCTGCCATCCCCACCTCTCCTTAACCCCTGAAAACCAAGAATCTTTCCATTTCTATAATTCTGTCATTTCAGGATGTTATATGTGTACATTCATGGGATTGTGGTTTTTTACTTAGCATCCTTCTCTGGAGATCCATCCAGGTTGTTGCATGTATCAGTAGTTTGTCCCTTTTCTTTGCTAACTGGAATTTTGTCACATGGATGTACTACAGTTTACTTAACCATTCACCTACTGAAGGGCTATGACAGATGGAGGTACTATAAACATTTGTGTGTAGATTTCCATGTGAGCATGTTTTATTTCTCTTGGATATGTGCAAGAGTGTAATTACCGAGTCCTATGATGGTTGCACATTTAGTGTTTTGAGATGTTGCCACGTTACTTTTTGCAGCTGCCACAACACCATTTTATGTTCCTACCAGCAGGAGTAAGTGATATAATTTCTCCACATCTTCTCCAGCATTTAGTGTTATCATGAATTATTTTCTTTAGTTGCTCTGATGAATGTATAGAACAATTTCACTGCAGTTTAATTTCCCTAATCATGAGCGACACTGAATACTTTTTCATGTGGATATTGTCTATTTGCATATTCTTTTCTGGTTTGCCCTTGTTCTAATGGGATTTTTTAAAATGTTGAGTTAAATATTCTAAACAGTAGTAGTAGTTCTTTGCCAGGTAGGTGGTTTACAAATTTTTCTCCTAGTTTTTAACTTAGATTTTTCATCCTTTTAACAGGGCCATTCTCAAAAGAAAACTTTTCATTTTTGATAAAGTCTAATTAATCAATATTTGCTTATACGGATTAGGATTTTGCTATCAAGTTAAAAAGTTCTTCTAGATCTTGAAAATTTTCTCTTTTTAAAAAAAATTGAATAAGTCTGTGTTTTACATTTAATTCTGTGACCATTTTCAATTTCCCTTTAAAAAGGAGTGAGACTTTGGTTAAGGTACATTCTTTTTCACCACACATCTTCAATTCCTCTGGCACCAGTTGTCGTCAAGTCCATCTCACCTCCATAGAAGGCTTTTGCACTTTTGTCAAAATCAGTTGAGCATATTTGTGTGGGTTTATCTCTGTGCTCTTTATTCTGGTCCATTCACCTATTTTTCTATCTCTCTGCCAATTCCACAAACCTTGATTACTGTAGCTGTATATATGTCCTACAATCAAGTAGGATAAATTTTTTTCTACTATATCCTGTTTCAAATTTGTTTTTGTCATTCCAGTTGTGTAACTTCTTTCTGGTTTCCATGGCTTCTGACAAGAAATTCTGTCATCCAAGTATTTTTCACTCTATAGGTAAGGTGTAGTTTCTCTCTTGATACTATCAAGATTTATTCTTTGTCTTCAGTTTTCAGAAGTTGTATCATGATGTGTCTTCAAGTACATTCTTTTGAATTTATCTCATGTGGGATTTGCTTTGCTTTTTGCATCTTTATGTCTTTTGCCAAATTTGGGAAATCTTCATTTATTTCTTTATTTGAGAAATTTTTAATTTTACCCTCTTCCCCTCTCCTTCTAGAACTCTGATAAAGCAAATATTAATATTTTGGCATAATCCTATAGGTCCTTGAGGTTCTGTTAATTTTTTTCCAGTCTATTTCCTCTCTATTGTTCAGCTTTGGTCATTTGTACTGTTCTACTTTTAACTTCAATGACTTTTCCCCATTTTGTCTTCCATCCTGTTGCTGAGTGCATCTATTGAGTTTTTTATTGCAGTTTAGACTTCTATTACATTTTTCAGTTCTAAAATTGCCATCTGGTTCTTCTCTCTTCTACTTATCTGCAAAAACTTTCTGTTTCTCTGCTGTGACTTCTTCTTGTTCATTGTTTAATGTGTACATGCAATTGCTCATTAAAGCGTTTTTATAATGCCCAATTTTAAAAAAAAAATCTTTGTCAAGTAATTCTAACACCTCCTTTACCTCTGTTGGCATCTTTCCATTGTCTTCTTTCAATGATATCCTTTAGGTTCGATGGATGAGTCATTTTCCGTTGAATTATTGACAAGTTGGTTATAATGAGTCTGAGTTGTACTTAAGACTTCTCTTTTAGGTGACTTCGTTTGGCATTGCTCCAGCAAGAGAAAAGGAGTGCTGCCTCCTCACCGCCAGGCTTTGCACTCACCTCACTGCCACTCCCAGTGTGGACAGTGTTCTTCATTACTGCTGAGTGGGAGTTCTGACCCTCCATTGGCCTTTTCTTGTAACTTCCTGGCTGGCACTCCCCCTTATAGCCTCCATCTTGGCTTCCACTGGTACAGGCTAGGTGGCAGAATATCAGCACAGTTGGACGAGGATCATGACTTTCTGCTATGTGTGCTGGAAAAACTCCATAATGGGGAAATAGAGGGTCATCAAAGCCTCCTCGATTATAGTTAGGTGTGAAATTTGAGGCCACGTGTTCTACACTGTTACTGTCTTTTGGGTGGGATGTTTGTTACTGCCCAGCAGGGAAGAAAATTTTCCCTACTTGGCTGTTGCTGGTGTGCATGGGGTGAGGCCTGTGGTTTATACAGTCTAAGAGTATTCTTATGTTTCCTTCATACACAAGTTCTGGCAATTAAGTTTGTGAACATGCCATTGGGCACTTACATTGGCAGCAATGTATGAGAAATTCTATAAGGTTTCATAACTTTGGAATATTGGTGTCTCGCAGCTGTGTTTATGACAACATATGCCAGTGACTTGTTCAGTGGCGTTCATTATCGTGGTTGCATTTTCGTGTGCCATCACAAGAATGTTGAAACTTGAATTAGAGCAATGAATAGGCATTAAATTTCTGGCTGAACTTAGCAAGAGTGGAAGTGAAATCAGGGCCATGTTAGTCCTAGTATATGGGGTAATGACATGAAGAAAACGACAGCGTACAATTGGATGAAATGATCTTCTGAGGGAAGAGAAAGGGTCACTGATAAAGAGGTCAGGGCAGCAAGCAGTGAGCAGAACTGATGAAAACATTGCAAAACTTTGTTGAATTGTGCATCAAAATTGTCAGCTGACTTTGAGAAGCATAGAAGACCAAGTAAACATCAATAGAGAAAGAGGAAAATCTTAACTGAAATCTTGGCCTGAGAAACATGAGGGCAAAAATGGTCCTGAAGGGGCTCATCGATGAACAAAAGCAAAGAGCTGGCACAGCAGCACAGCACTGTCTGTGAGGGAGTTTTTAGCCAGTAAACAAATAACTATAATAGAACAACTCCTGAAGTCACCTGATCTGGCCCCCAGTGACCAAAAAAAATATTGAAAAGAAGTTTTAATGCCATTCAGGACATCAAGAGTAATATGATGACAGCTCTAATGGCCATTTCAGAAACAGAGTTCCAAAGTTGTTCTGAAGGGTGGACTAGGCAGTGGTAATGGTGCATAGCTTCCCAGGGGGAGAACTTCAAAGGTGACCATAATGATATTTAGTAATGAGGCACTGAGGCATGTAGCACTTTTTCTATTATAAGTTGGTGATCTTAATTGTCAGACCTTGTGTATTGTTCAGGGTTTTAGCTGTACTTAGCAGAAAGAATAAAGAAAAGTATGTCTACTTTCTGGGAGCTGAAGTCCTCCTACCTGATTCTGCTTTAATAATGTTTTCCTGAAACCTAGACTTAAGCACAGCTTCCCATGCTTGTAATTAAAATCTATCCCCCCCCAAACGTGTATCTCCCACTCATAGTCTTAAATGATGCCCAAATCTTTCAAAATTGAGTTTTAAACGTTTTTATCTTTCTTTTTCCTTCCATGCAAACAGTGTATCAGCCGCTCCAGAAAGGATAGTAATTAGTAACTGCTAAGATCTACTCATATCTGAGAACTAATCAATTGACCAGCTCAGTTTTGAAACTGTTCAAAGTCAAATAGATTGAACTCAAAAATCTAATGGGGAATAGACTTTTTTTTAGAATGCAGGAATTATAAGATTTAATGAAACCAATAAAATATGTTAATTTGAAACAAAATACAACAAAAAGCAACTTAACAATACAAATGTAAATGTTATGCACGTATTTTCATTACCTTCTGCTTTTGGAGGTAGAGTGAGGAATGGTCCTAGGAAACCATTTACTTTACTGTAAAGGGAAAATTACCCAGGATTTGAGAGATATTGAGAGATCTTGTATGTAACACCTTTTCTAGTTAGTGAATGTCTTTATCACTTACAAAAGAGGTCATGTGGTCATGAAGATTGTAGTTTCCAAAAGAAATATTTTATGCCCATGGTGGATAGGGGGAAACTTAAAATAATTTTAAAGACAAAAAGTTAAAAACAATAACAAAATAATAGTCCTTTACAAACAAAAAGTTAAAAACAACAACAAACAATAGTCCCACAAAAAAATACAGCAGTCATTCATTCGGGAATCAAAAATAACCTCCATTTTTTGGTGGCTCACAAATCGCAAGAAATTTTCAAGGAAAAAAAACTGGATTTTGTGACTTTTTTAGCTTATATATTCAAAAATCTAAAGCCTTATCAATTCTCCAACATTTCATTCATATCTTCTGTTTTAATCAACATTAGAGAGCATAATATTCTCTTTTCTAAGTGTAATTATACCTTCAAGTTAGTTTCAAATTTCTTACCTGAACATTCCACTCAAATGTTTCTTTTTATTATGGAAAAAAAAAAACCAAAAAACAAACAAAAACATAGCTTTCAAGAGAAAACATTTTTTTCTTTTACCACACATACTTCCTTATTTTTTATTAAAGTTGGAATGAATGCTAGTTTTTATTATTCATAAGAATAATTTTCCAATCTGTTATGTTAGTGCATTGGTTTTATAGCTTTGAATTTTTTTTCTTTTTGTTTGTTTTGGAGACAGGATGCTGCTCTGTCACTCAGGCTAGATTGCAGGGGCATCATCACAGTTCACAGCAGCCTTAAACTCCTGGGCTCAAACGATCCTCCTGCCTCAGCCTCTCCAGTAGCTGGAAGGACAGGTGTGCACCGCCCTACAAGTGGGTAATGTTCTTTTTTTTTTTTTTTAATTTTCTGGAGACAGGGTATTGTTATGTTGTCCAAGTGTGTCACTAACTCTTTGCTTTAAGCAATTTTCCTGCCTCAGCCTCCCAAAGTGCTGGGACTACAAACATGAGACACTGCACAAGATCCGAAATGGATATTTTTAATAAAAATAAAAGAAGCAGATGAGGTTCGTCACCAGCACTAGTAGTGGGTGTTACACTACTGTGCTGTAAACCTTTAAATGTTAATGGGCACCAGCAGTATTGTCTCCAGGGAGAAACATGCTGGTGTGCAGTACCCTCTTCTTCTCTACAGGTCTCATCGCCCACATTCTTTGGCAGCATTTGAAGATATCCATGGCTTTTTCCACCTAGACCTCCTCCACTTTTCTTGTCACGGCTCATCTTCTTGGTTCTCTTCTTACCTCTCAGCTCTGTGGTTTCTTCATCTCATCTTCAGGCTTCTGTTTTTAGTCTAGAAAATCTCCTTCCCCTGTCCACGTCTATCTATGTTCAAATAAGTCTTTGAACATATTATTTATGATCTTTCATTAGTTAATACATATTTCATAGTTCCTGAACTCAAAAAATAATCACCAGATGTATAACTACAATATTCTCTCCCACCCTGCCTTGTTTTTCCCATTTTTCCTTACTAGCACATGCACACACAGACCACATACAAATACCGTTATTAATTTTACCAAGCTGTGTGTGCAGTGGTGCCAAGGTAAGTGAATGGTGTCAAGTTCAAGAATGTAATTAATATTTTTAACATTTTTTACTTTCTCAAATGTAAACTTTGGTTGTATGGATAAACTCCCCATTTTCTCTCTAAATAGTTCCTCATTTTGCTTCCACTGTGCTCTGGTACAGTGAGAAAGGTGGGTGGCGGGTCATTTCTGAGATGCTTCATACCCTGCCTTGTTCTTTGTCTCAGACTTGAGTTAGACTGTAATGGAATAAAGCAGACTTATGCTTTAAAAGGCAATATGAGCTAAAATGTGATGACTTCACATTCCACAAATTAGATGTTTCTCTGTTACCCGGAGTTTAAAAATGAATATCCATAAGAAACGAATTTCTCACCCATAGACGCTACTCTATTAAATGACCAG
The DNA here is from genome assembly GCA_963573935.1 of Arctocebus calabarensis. Taxonomy (NCBI): domain Eukaryota; kingdom Metazoa; phylum Chordata; class Mammalia; order Primates; family Lorisidae; genus Arctocebus; species Arctocebus calabarensis. Next base: position 26,942 of record CAUYON010107159.1, read on the forward strand.
TACTAACTTAAACTTTTTGCCTTTTCAGTTTATTTTGGCTTTGGTGTCATCTGTTAACTTGAAAACACATTTAATTAACTTTTGGTCATACATTTAATGGTTGACACATTATTTCACTGCTACAAAATGCTATGAAATAAGTAATTGGTGTGGAATTAACTGGATGGTTCAAACCACAGAGCTACCAGGTACATTTAATTTTCATTGGGAACCTTAAAATCTTAAGAAAATCATTGGTTCTGGTCACTGTATTGAGTTTTTTTCCTATTTTATTTTATTTTAGTTTTTGTTTCAGGTAACCAAGCTTGACTTCAAGAAATATTACATTTTAACTAAACTAACTTAGTTTGTTGGTTATTTTCCAACATCAGAAGTAACCTAAGCCTTAGTGAAGAGAAATGTCACCATATGATGTTGCCTGATTTTATCTGCTTGTAACACTCCACCCGTGTTTGTCATTTCCTAGAAGTCTGAGCTCTTTCATCACTTGTTCCTTATAGGGTTGATTTAAAAATCACAAAATGTCTAGAAGTAAAACTACAACATAAGTATTCATGATATGTACACAGTAGGTTATTTCTGAATGGAACTTTCTGATATACTGATCTTTAGAAGAGAATATGAAAACAAGAATTAAACAGAAATAATGAAAAAGGCTTAGACAATGTTCAAAAATACTCTAGTGACTTTGTAACTTAACATTTTATTGGCCAAGTGGATTTAGATTTTGAGAACAGAGGGCAACTCTGGTTATATAGGCTTTTATATTAAAAAAACAAAATGTATGAGGGCAGTGCCTGTGGCTCAATGAGTGGGGTGCTGGCCCCATATGCCGAGGGTGGCAGGTTCAAACCCAGCCCCAGATGAACTACAAAAACCAAAAACAAACAACAACAAAAAATATATGTTTGTTTGTGATTCTGAGATGGACAAATATGATGACAATAAAAGTTGCACCAGGAACAAGTATGTCAGCTTTCTTTTTATTATTGGATAGTAGAGGAACTCACTAGCTATCAAGGGTAATGAAATGAAGATCTTATGTTCAACAATTTTGAGTATGTTGGAGTATATGAGGTCTGACTAAAAGGACCCGTGTGACGCCATTTTGTTAACGGACTCCATTTTACAGGTTGCTGTGTAATTTGTGGTGTAATGTTACTTTTGTAACTTTTGGCTCCTGTTGATCAGTACCAGCCCCTTCCTGCTTAGTGACCACCCACCCGTTCCTGACACCCCCGAAGTATCCAATCAGCAAGTGGAGAGACACCTAGACTTATCCTTGTTCTACCCTTCCCTTATCCCACTCTCCTTATCACATTCCCCCCTCCCAACTTCCTTTCGGTACACTGTAAGAATACCTCAGCCCCACCCCTCGGGGCCATTCAGATCGATCTGCCATTTTGGCGGGGCTGAACAGTCCAAGCTTAAGCTCGTAATAAATTTCTTGAGACATCATGTTGATGGTATTGTAGGGTAAAATATTTCTATGGGTGTTAATCTTTTATCTAGCCACTTTCTTATCTAATAATAAATTTTTCTTGTTTCTGATTTTTCTATTTCATAAGAATGACATCTATGACTAACTAAAATAATCATTTTCTATCATTGCACACACCTCTTAGTTCCTTCTTCTGATCCTTTTGCAGGGCCTATAATGATCAAAAAGGGTTAGATAATAGTGACAGCAGTGGCCAAGCTTTTTATTGTTGTTTCCAAGATCAAATTTGGTGAACTTGACCAGTACTTATTTTTAAGTATCATGTTTACTGTCAGTTTCAAATCGAGATGTGTATTTCTGCTAAAGATATTCCACAATCTGTTCTGCTAATGCCTCAGTCACCTTCCTAGGAAACTTTTATTTCATAGATTTAATTAAAACAATTATCTCTATAAAAAAGCAGTAGTCAAAAAAAAAAAAAAAAAAAGATGGTGGCCGAGTAGCAGCTTTTGTGCAGCTGGGCACAGCGAGAGTGGGGAGAGAGGACCCCAGACATCTCTGGCTGGTAGTTTCGGCCCAGAGGCTTCCTTTTGGTGATACAGGAGGTTAGTGAAAGACTTTGGACCCCACTAGGAGGACCAAAGAGGTGGAAAATTGGCAAGTGGTGGGTGCGTTGGTTTGGTCGGAGGCTGCCCAGAGCTGTAATTACAGCAAGAGCTAGTTTGCAAGCAGGAAAAGCCTTACCTGGGGGCTGTTTTAGGGTTTTTTTGGACTTGGACACTCGATTGAACTGTCTTGGGAGATGTTGGGCCAGTGTGTGATTGACTTTGGGTGTTGTCTGGGGCCCCAGACTGAGCCGCTGAGCTGGAAAGGAGCTAATATCATTTAGCTGTGGGCTGCCCCTGTGTGTTGCAGCACCAGGATTCGCTGGGAGACCTGGGGTGAGTGATCTATTAACTGAGCTGCCCAAAGCGGGGACTTGCTACTGGGGAAGTGCGGAGACCTAAGTGTTTGGCAGATTGACAGCCGTGGCCCTCAGGGACACAGATGGAGACTGGACTTGGAGCACTGGATAATCAGGCAGCCACGCCAGGAGAGATCCCCGGGATAAGTGCTGTCCCTGGAAAGCTTCTGCTTGGCCAAAGTGTATGGCTTGGCGTGTCTTTTGAGTGGGTGGAGGAGTTATTTGGGCTCCCAAACCTGCAGAGTCTGAGTAATCAGCAGCAGTCTCCAGCTCCCACCTTGTACAGCTATATCACATTGTGATTAACATCTCATACTTCAGAAGATCACCTGTTGCCTGGTCAATACCTAGAAAGATATATATACTGCTTGGATGTGGGGTTTTTGTTTTTGTTTTTTGTTTTTTTAATTTTAGCATTTTTTTGACTTTTTTTCACCATTCTAGTTTAAATATGATCTTCCATTTTGCCTTCTTCAACAAATAGAATTTTATTTTTGCTACTGTTTTTGTCCCTATTATTTTCCCCCTCTAATTCTATCTCATAAGGGTTTCTGTTTGTTTCTTTCAGTTTGATTTACAGTATTTTTGTCTTTCCTCTGTACCTGGTGGCAGTGGGGTACTGTGTCTGAGCTGGCTGGCTAAGAGCTGTTGACCTTAAGGAATCACTCAACCCAGCACCCCCAGAGGTAGGGGGTCTCTAAGGTTGGGCCGTAGTACCCTACCACACCCCTATATTTCTCCTGTTTCTCTTTTTCACTGCCTCTCTTCTTTTTGTTAATATTTCTTTTTACTCACCCCCTCTTCTTTCTTTCTCTCTTTCCTTTTTTCTTTTTCCCTTTCTCTCTTCTTTAAATTCTTGTTCCCTTCTTGCTCTTTAATCTTTTCATGCTTTTAATCTCTTCTGGTGCAAGACCAGAAGGACTCATTAAAACATCTGGCCAGTGCCACAGTAACTTGAAGAGCAAAAAGAAGTGAAGGGAAAATTAGGGCAAGGAAACAGATACAAGAAAGCACTCATGAAGAAGAATCAGTAGAAAAAATGTGGCAACATGAAATCCCAGGTCAGAGTAACCCCTTCTAGGGATAGGGAGATAGCTGCTACAGAAGATCCCTCCTACATGTTAGAAATGACAGAAAGGGAATTTAAAGTTCAGATAATGAAAACAATAAATGAAATTGCTGAGAAAGTGGAAAACAATCAAAAAGCAATGAAAGAAATTGCTGAGAAAGTGGGTAATAACCAAAACGAAATTCAAAAACAGAATCAAATATGAGATGAACTATACGAAGAATATAAAAAGGATATAGCAGAGCTGAAGGAGCTAAAGCAGTCAATTAGGGAACTTAAGGATGCAATAGAAAGTATTAACAACTGATTAGACCATGCAGAAGAAAGAATCTCAGAGGTAGAGGATAAGGCTCTTGAGATAACTCAGATAGTTAAAGAGGCCAAAAAGAAGAGGGAGAAAGCAGAACGTTCACTGACAGAATTATGGGACTT
>CAUYON010107161.1:0-25017 GCA_963573935.1 Arctocebus calabarensis
TGTGTGGAATGTACGCTACACTCTCCAACTCCCCTCCTTCTCTCTGTCTCTCAACTCCTCCTCTCAGTCTTGGGTGAGACTGAGACTCGTGATCAGAGGAGTTATGAGCTTGCCTGTGCAGAGCCTGCTGCTGCCTGAGGATCAAGCTAAGAACAAGTTAGGATTTTTTTTTTTGAAGTTAGGAGGTGTATTTTTTTTGCAGTTAGTAGGGCCTTTTTTTGTGGGTAAGGAGGGTTTTTTTCCCCTTGAAGTTAGGAGGTCTCTTTTTTTTTCTTTTTTCTTTTTTTTTGCAGATAGGGGGCACCTTTTTCATTTTAAATATTGTATTTGTATTTGTTCTCTTATTTATTTATTTGCAGTTTTTGGCTAGGGTTGGGTTTGAATCCACCACCTCTGGTATATGGGGCTGGTGACCTACTCCTTTGAGCCACAGGCACCACCCCTGTTTTTTTTTTTTTTTTTGTTTGTTTGTTTTTTACTTCAAATAAGTTAGGAGGTCTTTGTGCAGGGTGCGTAGGAATTTGTTCATAGTTTTTTTTTAAACTATAGTTCAGCCCTCAAACGATCTGAGGGACAGTGAACTGGCCCCCTGTTTAAAAAGTTTGAGGACCCCCTGGTCTAGTGTAAATGTCCTTATGATAAAAGAATTTTTTTCTTCTGGGTAGATGCCTAGTAATGGGATTACAGGATCAAATGGGAGGTCTAATTTGAGTTCTCTGAGGATTCTCCATACTTCCTTCCAAAAAGGTTGTATTAGTTTGTAGTCCCACAAGCAAAATTTCTCTAGGCTCTGGAAGAGGTGGCCACAGGTTGAGAAAAGGTGAGGGACAGAACTACACTTTGAACTAGATTATTTTATTATGTAGATAACGTTTCAAAAAAAAATAGGGATAGCTTATCTAGGTGTGGTAATGACTGTTAGTCTCCTCTCCTGTGATTACTCTTTCCTGGTTATTTGATGAGATTCCTAGGGGGAGGGTTCAAGAAAAAGTTGCTTTCCTTTCCGAAGAATTTTGCTCAATCAAATAAGATAACTTTAGAGAAAAGGGAAAAGGGTAGTGGGGTAAAAAGAAGAAGATCAGAGAAACACCAGGGTTTATAAGGCCTTTCGATCTCCTTTATTCAAAGCACTCAACCTGAGCTGGCCATGGTGATTCAGGCCAGTAAATCCAGCGCTTTGGGAGGCTGAGGCAGGAGAATTGATTGAGGCTAGGAGTTCCAGGCTGCAGTGGCCTATGGTTGAGATACTACACTCCAGCCTGGGTGCCAGAAAGAGACCCTGTCTCAAAACACAACAAAATGGAACAAAGCACTCAGCATGCCAAGCCACCATATTTTAGTCTATTTTTCTAAGCACAATAGAAGGAAGAGGAGTCATTTGTAGCATCAGCAGTAAGAAGGACAACAGAGGCAGGAGAAATATCTTTGTTTTTAAACACGCAAAACATTTGTATTTTGTTTCTATTTTAAATTTAGAGCTTTTCCCTGTTGGGACCAAGAGATATTTTTTCTAATCTGGACACTCAGGGAAAGATTTGAGGTAAAGCTACTAGTTCTTGATAGTATCGTGAAAATTAGTTTAAAAATCATTTTTCTTCTAACAGGTAGGGAGTCTTGATTTGGCCAAAGGAGGTACCTGTCAGAGGAAGATACTGTTTTGAATCCTGAGCCAGTACTGGAGAAGGAAATATTCTAAAGTGTGCGAGCCTCTAAGTTGCTGGAGGGTTATTTGCCTGAGGCTGAAGTAGGCTCAGATGTTAATGCAGGGAAGAGAAAAGAAGTCTCCAGAGCTTTTCACCTGCTCTGCAGTTCTGCTCAGCACAGGAAAGAGAGAGGAAGGCATAAGAGAAGGCAACGTTCTCTTAGATTGGTAAGTGACGAGGAACTTCACCTTATTGATGGTATTTTGCATATTACACAAAGGCTTCAAGACCAAATGGCAATTGGCCTCCAAATGCAGGAGGAAAAATAAGACACTCCTCTCTCCGCTTGCTCGTCCTCATCTACTATCAACCTCCCTCTAACGCATAAGGAAAGAGATGGCCATCAGACAGAGATGGCTTCCATCTCCTTCCTGCCTACTTCTCCTTCATTTTCTTCATATACCTGCTGAGTTACATCCCCCCCTGCCTCCTTGGGGATTGTGCTGGCTATTTATTTTCTGTTTCCCCTTTTACAACACACTTCTTACCCCTCTGGCTTGAATCTGCCTCTGGGATATGCATTGACCCCAGGATACCTTGCTGGGTGGACACTTCTAGTTGATTTCCATCAGAGGGAGGCCCTAGCACTGATTCAAGGGCCAGAGAATTTATTTATTTATATTTATCCTCCCATTCTCTTTTCATTGTGTTGTGCTTCTGGGAGAGACTGTAGCTACAACTCCCCAAATCACTGGATTCTGGAAATCCTGTCCCACCAACCTTTTGCCCTTTTAGGCATAGGGAAAAGTATGATATGATAGATTCCCACTGTTGTTAGACTTTGGGAGCCTTAATAGCCCTTCTTTATTCCCTTGACCTTGCCTATATCTCTATAAGTAGTCTCTGCACCAGGACATTTTGCTACTGGAATCCTGACTGGTAGAGGAACTTTGTTCTGCATTATTTTCTCTCTCTCTGCATCTTCAATGCCCATTCCCCACTAGTTCTTTCAAATTGTGATCATTTCCAAAAGGACTCTCCCTTAGCCTTAAGTCCATCTCTAACTACAACTAGGGACAAGGACACAGATAAAAGCCTATGAATTACCCTACCTTACTCCCCACCTTACATTATAAGGGCCTATACTCAAGAGTATAGATGCCTTGACTCAATGTTCAAGGTCTACCTGCATCCCTCAAAACAGCTGTCCCTGGGCTAGGCCTCAGGTTTGGGGATGGGCACCCCAGGGACATGGTCCACTCCTGGTAGGATAGACCTGGAAAGGGGCTTGTGTGGCTTTGGAAAACAGGCTCAGGTCTACTTGGGCAAAGAATTCCATGATCTAAAAGGGAATGGACAGACTGTAGGTGAGCACATCTCCTTGGCCTCCTGGAGATGGGAGGAGCTGGAGACAAACCAAACTGGGGTCCTCTCTAAAGTCGAAGTCCCAGGGAAGATCATGTCTGGTATGTCTTATACAACCAAATTTGTAAAATTCAATATCTACCATTGCTTTCTCCAATTCTCACCATCTCTGTGACCTTTCTCAATCCACAGTCATCACATGCCACTGAAATAGTTTTTGATAGTAACAGAGATGCTATCCTTGTTGGCACTGCCCACGTACTTAGCTCATTTGGCCTGCCTGCAGCATTTGTCACTGGACACGTCCTTCTTTTTAACCTCTTGGTTTCCATTTTCCTTCTCAGGCTGCTCCTTCTTGCTTTCTTACTGAACTCTCCTGTCTCTGTTTATGCCTTAGACCAGCGGTTCTCAACCTGTGGGTTGCGACCCCTTTGGGGGTCTCCTGCGTATCATATATTTACATTACGATCCATAACAGTAGCAAAATTACAGTTATGAAGTAGCAACGAAAATAATTTTATGGTTGGGGGTCACCACAACATGAGGAACTGTATTAAAGGGTCGTGGCATTAGGAAGGTTGAGAACTGCTGCCTTAGACGGTAGTGTTACTCAGGATTCTGACCACCTCCCAGATGGTTATTAAAATTCTATTACGTATTCTATTCTTGTTGGGCTACTTGTAGTCCCCCAAGTAACTGCTCCCTCAAACCCCAGTGCCTTTGTGCACAGTGATCCTTTGTCTCCAGCAGCCTTCTATAATCCCTTCACCTGGGCCAACATCTGCTGGTTAGGAAAGACTTGGCCTAGGCCTCACCTGCTCTGTGAGCTTTCTCTGACCTGTGCTCTGAGGTCTGTGTCCCTTGGATAGTGGTAGTACCCAACCCTCTATTTCCTTATGGCATTTATTATGCTATATTTAGAGTTGCCGGATAAAACATCAGCTGCCCAGTTAAATTTGGATTTCAAAGAGATGAATATTTTTTTAGTATGTCTCAAATATTGCATGGGATATATAGTACGCCCCCCAAATTATTCATTTTTGTCTAACATTTAAATTTTTATTTGCTAAATCTAGTAATCTACCTATTGGAATAGTTTACATGTGTCCCCCCCTCCACTCAATTAACCATAAACTTAGCAAAGGTAGAGATGCATGTATTTTGACTCTGTGTCCCAATGTCTGACACCTACTGTGCACTCAGAGAATGTGTGTAGAGGGAAGTATCCTCCAAGGTTAGTTTCTCTGGAAGCATCCTCCTGCCTCATGTATTAGAACCTTTCTTGCTTCAAAGTTCAGCCTCTTTAGTTCACTGATCATTCTTCTAAAGTCTTCTAAAGTCTTTTCACTATTAGTGCCTCATTTTATACTTTTTGGTTCACTAGATGGTAACCAGTTAGGAGAGCTCCCAGATTTTGTCATGAGACTAAAGAATCTTCATTTGTATCTCTTAGGCCAATATATCCCCTTCATTTGTATCTATGAGTCCTTTTTGCTGGTTTGGATGATTAGGCAATGACCTCTGTTGGTATTGTTCGTCATTAAGGGATGTTAGTAGTACTTACACTTAGTTGGCTAAAATTCAAATGTTTGGGGTATTTAGAAACAAAGTGTGTTTATTTATTATCATTATTATTATTATTATTATTTTGAGACAGAGTTTCACTTTGTCACCCTCAGTTGAGTACCATAACATCACAGCTCACAGCAACCTCAAACTCCTGGGCTCAAGTGATTCTCTTGCCTCAGCCTCTGGAGTAGCTGGGGCTACAGGCACCCACCACAACACCCAGTTGTTGTTTTAGAGATAGAATCTCTAACCCGTGTGCTCAGGCAATCTGCCCGCTTCAGCCTCCCAGAGTGCTAGGATTAGGTGTGAGCCACTGCACCCAGCCTTACAACAAATTATTTTGAAGTATATATGCATTGTGGAATGAGTATGTATGTATGTGGAATGACTAATTAACATATGTTGTACCTTACATAATTATCATTTTTGTGATGAGTGTGGGTAGACATGTGAGAACTTAAGGGATGAGTCATAGCTTGATGTACTTGCATTGCTAGAAATAATGATTTAACAAACTTAAAAACCAATTTTCAATTATTTGTTATAAGTAAATTAGGAATTGAATTAAGAAAATGATTGCACTCTGGGAGGCCAAGGTGGGTGATTGCTTGAGCTCACAAACAGAGCTCAACAGAGCTCCAGAGCAGCCTGAGCAGGAGCAGACCAGTCTCTAAAAATAGCCAGGCTTTGTGATGCCTATCGTCCTAGCTACTCAGGAGGCTGAGGCAAGAGGATTGCTTGACCCAAGAATTTGAGGTTGCTGTGAGCAATAATGCCAGGGCACTCAACCTCAGGGCAACTGAGTGAGAGTCTGTCTCAAAAAAAGAAAAAAAAAGGAAAGAAAAGAAAAAGAAAAAGAAAAGGATTGCAGATGATGGGCAAAGGGAACAGAAGCAGGAAAGAAGTGGATCAGAGGAAAGCATTCAGACTGCAGAAGGGATGGGGAGTATCAAGTCTGTTGCATCAGCCTGAACCCTGTTGCAAACAGAGAAATTGTCTTGCAGGAACTTCCCCTTCCCCTAGTGGAACTAGGCTCAGAGATCACTGAGGACTGAAAAACAAGGTCTGCTGCCCTCTCAGGGACAGTGAATGCATTTGAGGAGTTAGGAAAATATGGAGGGAGTGCAGAAGGAGCTGGAGAGAGGGCAGACACCTAAACCTCGTTAAGAGAGAAAAGGTCTCTCAGGGAGACAAGGAGGAAAATACCCCCTTTTCGTTTTCTCGGTATTGGCAGCAGCACCAGCTTGTCTGCCCATAAGTCTTCCTGGGAGACTTGAGATTTTTATGTGTGGTGTGATTGGGGTCTGCTTTGCTACCCTGATCCTGAACTGCGTTCCCTGTCCCATGCTCTGTTTGTGTTAAGATAACAAATAACTTAGAATAATAATAGTAAGAGGCAAATCAGTCTAATTAGTTAAAGAAATAGTTTAGTTAGAAAATGCAAGCCCAGCAAGAACCATGACATAAGAGTTTAGCCTTCTCCTTTAGATTGACGGTTTAACAGTGATGTGTGTAATAAAAGCAGAGCTAGCCCGGACGTAAGGCCATTTTGCCTGTCTTCACGCTTGAAGGTGGAAAGCCCTCTGATCCAGCTATTTTAGCATATGTGCTGCTGAAGCAAGCACGACCCAGCTATTTTAAAAATCTTTCTTCTTGTGTACTCGACTCTTTACTTTTCCTTCGTTCTCTCCACTAGTCACTGGAAAAGAATTCATAGTGTACTTTGGGGCTGGTCCTCAACAGGTGAGAATACTTAACATCAATTCCTTTACCTGTTTTGTTTGTTTGTTTGTTTGTTTGTTTTGAGACAGAGACTCACCCTGGGCAGAGTTCCATGGCATCATAGCTCACAGCAACCTTAAACTCTTGGGCTCAAGAATTTCACTTGCCTCAGCCTCTCAAGTAGCTGGAACTGTAGGAACCCACCACAATGTCCAGCTAGTTTTTCTATTTTTTTAGTAGAGACAGGGTCTCCTTCTTGCTCAGGCTGGTCTCAAACTCCTGAGCTCAGGTGATCCACCTGCCTTGACCTTCCAGAGTGCTAGGATTACAGGCATGAGCCACCCCACTAGCCTCCTTTAGCATTTTTTTAAGAACAATACATTGTTAACGATAGTAACCACATTGTACAATAGAGCGCTTGAATTTATTCTTTCTATCTAACTAACATTTTGTGTCTTTTGATCAACTTTTCTCCAACACCCACTTTCTCCAACCACCCAGATCCTGGTAACCATTCTTCTTTCTGCTTCTGTAAGATAAACTTGTTCAGATTCCACATCTGAGTGAGATCACGAAGTGCTGTGGTTTGAATAAAAGCATGTGTTGGAAACCTAATCCTCAGCGCCTTAGTATTGGGAGGTATGAGAAATAGACCAATGGGGAGTGTTTAGGTCACGAGGGCTCAACTCATAAGAATGAATTAATGCTGATTATAAAAGGGCTTGAGACTGCAAGTTTGATTTCTCCCTCTTGCCCTTCTGCCTCTCACCATACGAGGATACAGTATGAGGCCCTTACTAGATACTAATGTCATACTCTTGGACTTCCTGTCCTTCAGAACTGTGAGCCTAATATATTTCTGTTGATTATGAATTACTCACTCTGTGGTACTCTGTTATAGCAATCCAAAATGGAATAAGATGTGTAGTATTTGTCTGTGTTTGACTTATTTCATTTCACATAATGTCCTCCAGTTTCATTCATGTTGCCAATGACAAATTTTCCTTCTTTTATATGTGAGAATAGTATTCCACTGTGTGTCTATATATCTCACATTTCGTTCATTTATCCAGTGAAGGACAGTGAGGTTGATGCCATATCTTGGCTATTATGAATAATGCTGCAATAAACTTGGGAGTACAGTGTCTCTTCAACATACTCATTTCATTTCCTTTGGATATATACTAAGTAGTAGGATTGCTGGATCGTATGTAATTTTATTTTTAATTGTTTGAGGAACTCATAATACTGTTTTCCATAATGGTTATACTAGTTTGCATTCCTACCATCTTCATCAATACTTCTCATTCTCTATCTTTTCAGTTATAGCCATTCTAACAGGTGTGAGATGATAGCTCATTGTGGTTTTAATTTGCATTTCCCTGATAATTAGTGATATCGAGCTTTTTTTTAGGTAATGGTTGGTTATTTGTATGTTTTCCTTTTTTAAACAGACTTTTAAAATTTGTCAGTATTATTGCTATTATTTGAGACAGAGTCTCACTCTGTTGCCCAGGCTAGAGTACCAAGATGTCATCTTAGCTTACAGCAACCTCAAACCCCTCAGTTTAAGTGATCCTCCTGCCTCAGCCTCCCAAGTAGCTGGGACTATAGGCGCTCACCATAACACCCAGCTAAATTCTCTATTTTTAGTACAAAAGTTTGGGTAGATCTTGGTTTCCTACTCTGACAGAGGGAGATAAATTTGATTCAAGTTTTACCCTGGCTCCAGTGTGAAGTCATATATCTCAAGGGTCTAGTACATATCTGTCATTTAGGATGCCTTTGGCAGCAAGTAGCAGAAGACTCACCTTAAAATAGAATAAACTCTAAAGGAAATTTATTGTTTCACAAAAGAAAAATTCCGGAAAAAAGACAGGTCCAGAGCTCATTAATTCATTGGCTCACTGTTACCACCGAAGACTTGGGTTCTTTCCATCTTTGTACTTGGCCATCCTTAGTGTTTGGGTCCTAAATGGTCCCCAGTGGCTGCCCCAGCTCCAGGCATCATACACATGAAGGTGACAATGTCCAGAAGCAGAAGGAGTTAGTTTATTCTCTTCTCTTTCCTTTTCTCAGCAAAAAGAAAAAAAAGAAAAAAGAAAAGAAAGAAAAAAAAAGAAAGAAAGAAAAGAAAAGAAAACTTAAGGATTGCCACTTTTGTTTCATCCGTCAGAATAGTCCCAATTGACCAGTCACTGGCAAGGAAAATGCAATCACCATTATTTCACTAAACAGATCAAGATTCATGCTGCTAGGGTTAGTGAAGGGGCAAGCTTTCCAGAAACATATGGGTGTTATTGAGGAAAAAATGGGGTGATGGGGGTAAAGTGGTTTGTGCCTATAATCCCAGCTATTCAGAAGCCTGAGGCAGGAGAATTGTTTGAGGCTGGGAGTTTGATACCAGCCCCTAAGAATCGTAACAAAATGCTCCTCTCTAAAAAAATTTTTAAAAAATTACCTGGCATGGTGGCATGTACCTGTAGTGCTTGTGAGTCTGAGAGAAGAGGATCACTTGAGACCAGGAGTTGCAGGTTGTGGTGAGCTGTGATCTTGCCACTACACTCTAGCCCCTCAGGATTAGAGTGAGACCACATCTCTTAAAAAAAATAATTTTAAAAAGGAGGTTTGGCATTTGATAGGCAACAGATAGCATCTGTTACTGCATGTTAAAGCATAATGTGTGACTATTCCTTACTGAAAGTTAGACCCACAAATGATTCTTAGAAGCTGCCCTTTACGGCTGTGTCCCACCCCTGGTTCTGTTATTTCTTTAATTACTCTACCACAGATACCACTTATGCTCATCAAAACCAATTCTTCTCCTCTTAATGGACACACAGTTAGACGTTCCTAGCTTCTCTTCCAATTAGATCGAGCCATGTGACTCAGTTTTGGCTAACAGAATGTGGGTAGAAGTGATGTAGACCCCTTCCAGGCCTGGCCTATAAAGTTCCCTATGACAATTCTTTTTATCTTCTTCTAGTGCCGTGGTTCTCAACCTTCCTAATGCGGCGATGTATTTTCATTGTTACAAAGGGGTCACGACCCACAGGTTGAGAACCACTGTTCTAGTGGGACATGGAGGCTACATGTTGGGGTGCAGTGGCACAAGATAGAATCCTCCTGGCTCTTTTAGTCAATAGAGAGAGCTATTAAGGAGAACTGCTCCCCTGGCATCATACTGTGGCATGGGTTTTATTATAAGATTTTGGAGTTATCAGAGAATTTGTCCTACCTTGACTAATGTACTCACCAAAATCATCTTCCTTGTGCTTTGTGTTTTGAACATATGGGATGCCAATCTGGTATGGGTCTCATGCTGCCAGGGTGGTTATGCAAACATGCATCCGAAGTTTTGATCCTCTCCATGAAATCTCTTTCACCCTTAAGCACTTCCAGTGATAGGGAATTCACTATTGCTAGTGAGAGATAACCTCTACTAAGAGATTGCATATGAACTAAGTAGGAAAGGATTCTGAGACCAAGTCTGGGTGACATGGGAAAGATTTCTACTGTTAATTGATAACGCCTTCCAAAGTTCTGGAGGCAGAAGTGATAGACCCATGTCCTCATATGAAGACCATGATCAATGGGGAGAAGGTTTTAGGAAGGAAGTTTGCTATTAAATAATAGGACTCAGGCTGGGCACAGTGGCTCATGCCTGTAATCCCAGCACTCTGGGAGGCTGGGTGAATTGCTTGAGCTCATGCGTTCAAGACCAACCTGAGCAAGAGCAATCTCCCATCTCTTAAAAAATAGCCAGACACCTATCGTCCCAGCTACATGGGAGGCTGAGGCAAGAGGAGGATCACTTGAGCCCATGAGTTTGAGGTTGCTGTGAGCTATGACACCATGGCACTCTACCAGGAACAAGAAAGTGAGACTCTGTCTCAAAAATAAATAAACAAATAAATAACAGGACTCAGGGTATTAGACCTAGGGATTATAATAATAGGTGCAGCAATAATGATAGCTTCCTTTTAGTGAGTACTATGCCGGTATTTTATGTATCATTTGGTAGCGTAGGAAGATTTAGACCATAGCAATCTGACCCAAAGTCCATGTTCCTACCCAGTAGCCTATGTTCCCTATGGAATTGGGGAAGGCACTGGCTATGGCAAGGACATCCATTTTTGTTGTGAGGCTGAGTGATACATTGTAGGATGCTTAGCAGCATCACCAGCTTGTTCCCACTACATAGTAGTAGTACATTCCTCTAACACTATCATGACAACCAAAAGTGTTTTCAGGGACCAGGTGCAGTGACTTACACCTGTAATCCTAGCACTCAGGGATGCTGAGGCGGATAAATTGCTTGATCTCAGGAGTTCAGGACCAGCCTGAGCAAGTGGAAGACCCCATCGCTATTAAAAATAGAAAAACTAGCCAGGTGTAGCAGGCACCTATAGTCGCAGCTTCTCAGGAGGCTGAGGCAAGAGAATTACTTGAACCCAGGAGTTTGAGGTTGTTGTGAGCTGTGACACCAGGACTCTTTACCCAGGGTGACAGAGTAAGACTCTGTCTCACACACACACACAAAAAAATGTTTCTAGAAACTGCCAGATTTTCCCACAAGGGCTCAAACTTCCTCCACTCTAGTTTAGTGGATAGCAGACCCCAAGTTTAGAGTGGCTCTGGTTCTGGGCAGGCAGGTGACTAGGAAGGGACAGGATAATAAGAAGATAGTGACAAAGGGCCAGTGATGGAAACCTAGGAAACAAAACCAATCAGCACGGCCTGGGACCCTTTGTCACCAGAGGAAGCAACAGTGAGGGAGACTGGAGGCTGAGTCCCCTGGGCTGGTGAACTCAGTCTCCTAGACGTTTCCTGTTGAGACCCAGGACTGAATAGGGCTGAGCTTGCAGGAGAAGATTCCTTTAGCCCTAAGCTAGAGGTAGAGGAAGGATGTGGCGTGAGGGAATATTAGGCACATTGGTCATCTTTTTGAGAGCCTTGCAGGCACATCTCCCTATCAGTAGATCCTGCTGAATGAGTGTTGAATGAACGATGAACAACCAGAACAAAGGAAGGGAAAAAAGGAGTTGTACTTATTTTTTATTAAAAGTATGGTGTAAAACAATATTCCTAAATAGTTACTAAACTTGCATTTGGCAAATAATAAGTAGTAAATTTTAGACATTTGCTTAAAGGCACCAACGTTAGAATGAGAGCAAAAGAGAATATTCTTTTTGACAAAAATGAATAGCCATACTCTAATGTATTCACTCAATACCTTTCCTCCTCCTCCTCCTCCTCCTCCTCCTTCTTCTTCTTTTTTGAGATAGTCTCACTCCGTCACCCTGAGTAGAGTGCCATGGTGTCACAGCTCATTGGAAACCTCCAACTCTTGGGCTTAGGAGATCCTCTTGCTTCAGCCTCTCGAGCAGCTGGGACTACAGGCACACACCACAACACCCAACTAGTTTTTCTATTTTTAGTAGAGATGGGATCTTGTTTAGGCTGGTCTTGAATTCCTGAGCTCAAGCAATCAATGCTGCAGCCTCCCAAAGTGCTAGGAGGCATGAGTCACCATGCCCAGGTACCTTTTCTACTTCTGAATAGAAGCCTACTTGATACGAAGACAGAGATGTTCTCTGGGATAACAGAAAGCAAAGTGCTTTGAGAAAAATATGACCGGTATTTGGCAAAAGCCATAATCGTCCTTGTAGGTAGCTGAGTGAGTGAGTGTTCATGTGTTTCAATTGTTAATACTTATTTTGCTTTGTCTTATTTCCAGAAAGCAAATAGTTTCTTACTATAGATTATTAATCTATTGACTATAGATTAGTTAAAATAAGTTTCATAGGGTTTCCCAAATTCAGAACCCCTAAGGCCTTTGGTTCAAGACGGTATTCCCGCCTGGATCAACTCAAGGTCATTGCCCTCTATTTTAGATTATGCTAAAAAGGGGCACAAATGTCTTTAAACTGATTTACTACAAAACTGACGAACGTACCCACAGCTCCAGTTTCTGTTCATCTATAACTTCTGACCCTTCCTCTAAAAACCAAGCCCCGCAATCACTCGGGGTTGCTTTTTTCGGATAAAGCTTGCTTTGTTTTCTTCCTCTCATTTGCATCTTCGTCATAGAACAGTTCGCAAGGCCAAGTGTTGTTGTTTTTCCTGCCACTATTCAAGGTATTTTGCTACAGTTATGTGCAAACGGCGTAAGAAGGGAGGAGGTGGGGGCTGTTGCCACCATGCGCTTTTGCCTGTTAATCTAATTAGGAAGGCTTCAGACATAGAAAAGCTTCCCCCACCTGGTGGATTGTTTAGCCAGACTTTATAAATGTGCAGCGCTTTACAAGGAAGGGGGGAGCACGGAGACAGAAATAAATCTGTTTTTTTCCTCTTAAGTTTCCATGCAGAGCAACGGAAAGAATTTAGTGGTTGTCAACACGAGTTTAGTGCAAAGGTATGGTTTAAAACGTAGGTTCATTTTAGACTGAGCTTCAGGTCACACAGACCCAGGGAAACCTGTGCCGCTATTTGTTTTTTGTGTGTTTTAAAAAGAGTTCGTAAGACGCGAAGGGAGAGGTGAAGCGGAGGGGGCGTCCCAGGGGGATGACGTCCACTAAAGGGTGGATGCTTCAGGGGTGTTATTTCCAGAGGCTCTTAGTGACTGTGTGAAAGGCTCGCTCTGAATGAGTAGGCCCAGCCAGGCTTGAGTTTGAACTGGTTTTTAGTCCTTGATTCCTACAAACAAAATAAAATACCTTGTCGAATAGAGCCCATTGAGTGAGGATGATGGGTAGGAGTGGGTGCTTGTTTATCAAGGAGGGACTGTGCGTTGTTCCTGGAGTCGGTGAAAGGAAAGACGCCAGAATCTGATGGCTGGGGTAGCATTGATGTGAGGTAACGGGGTAATCGGATTGAAAGGGAGCCATAGTACTTATGTCAGTTCACATTTCGTCAAAGGAATAATATAAGGTGCTACCTAGCCCAAGCCTTGGCCTGGGGGTTCAGTTAGCAAGCATCCAGGCCTCATTGGATTCAAATATAAATTAATTCTCACAGGAGCATTGCCTGATTAATCAATTTGCATAATAGTAGAAAAACTGCAGAGTGGTTACTTTTTTTTTTTTTTTTCCTTCTGCAGGGATTTGGACCAGAAAAGGTTTAAATTCATTTGAAAGACGAGTGTGTGAGAAGTCAGAGACGCAAAAGCCCCCTCTGGGGCTCCCAGAGCTGTTTTCTGGCCCAGAAGGGTTGGAGTTGAGGGAAGGCCCATTCTCTCAAGAGTTTAATTCTTCCTGGGAAAGCTCATCTTCTTCTGGGGCTTTAGGAGTCTCAGCTCAGGGCTCAGAAGGTTCAGAGGTGGAGCAGGGGATCTGCCCCGGGGGAAATATTCCCCTTGGTTCAGGCTCCCACCAGAGGACATCATTGTTTCAGCAAAACACAAGTTCAGATCTGATTGACTCAGGTTCACTGGATGTTTCTGAAAAATTCAGGTATAGTTGCTGTTTCATAGAGAAATAAAGTAATTGGGTTCATAAAACGCAGGCCATTCATGACCCATCCTGACTCAGGGCATTTGTTCCACTCGCACTTGCTGAGCACAGCCTGGTTCTGTGGTATGTGGTGGTGGATCCGCCAGCAGGACCCAGGACCTGAGTCTTGCTATTTAAAACAACACATTATAAAAACAGGATGGATGAAAGAGGGCCAATAGTTCATGGGTTCAGATTTTCAATATCAAAGTTATTTTTCCTGTAAAAATTTCAAGACTAGAAAATAAGTTTTCAATGTAGCTATAAATATTACTTAGCAAATCTAGCTTTGATTGCTTCCAGCTTTTGCTCAAGAATAAAAAGATGTTTCTTTTCACAGTACTATAGACACCGCCTTCAGTTATTCCTGTTTTCACTTATTCCTACTACTTTTATTCTCTCGTCATTCTCTGTTGTGATAAAATAAAGAAGAAAGCCATCCAAAGGAAGCTGCCACGTTGGCTCAACAGCTTCTATTTCTGCACGTTTCAGATGGAGATACCTTAAAAACAAAAGCAGGGAAAATCCTATTTTCTAACCAATTGTGTGGTTAATTCTAAATTTTATCTGGAAAACTTCTTGCAGTTGAAGAAAGGCCGATGATAAGTGTGCTCAACAAATGTTAATTTTATTTTCCCTTTACTTGATTCTATCCAGGATAACATTTAGAAAATGCCCTTGTTGGCTCGGCACCTGTGGCTCAACGGGCTAAGGCGCCAGCTATGTACACCTGAGCTGGCGGGTTCGAATCCAGCCCCAGGGCCCGCCAAACAACAATGACGGCTGCAACCAAAAAATGGCCGGGCGTTGTGGCAGATGCCTGTAGTCCCAGCTACTTGGGAGGCAGAGGCAAGAGACTCGCTTGAGCCCAGGAACTGGAGGTTGCTGTGAGCTGTGATGCCATGGCTCTCTACCTAGGGGGACAGCTTGAGGCTGTGTTTCAAAAAAAAAAAAAAAAAAAAGGAAATGCCCTTGTTTAGGAATATCACAAATAAAAGCCTAGCATAGCATAGCAGAGGGAAAGTCTGTTCTCTGCAATTCTGCTGCTTTGGGAGAGCCTGCCCTGTCTAGGACCCCGTTTCTTTGGGCTCTATATTCCCCACCTTCTAATAACAAAGGTGAGCCTTCAATAGCTTCTTCTTTTTTTTTTTTTGTAGAGACAGAGTCTCACTTTATCGCCCTGGGTAGAGTGCCGTGGCGTCACACTGCTCACAGCAACCTCCAGCTCCGGGGCTTAAGCGATTCTCTTGCCTCAGCCTCCTGAGTAGCTGGGACTACAGGCGCCCGCCACAGCACCCAGTTTTTGTTTTGCAGTTCGGCCGAGGCCGGGCTTGAACCCGCCACCTTCGGTATATGGGGCCGGCGCCCTACTCGCTGAGCCACAGGAGCCGCCCCTTCAATAGCTTTTTTTAAAAGAATAGCTTTTAGCAGTTAACAGTAATTTTGTATTGAAATTAGTACCCACTTGATACAAATCCTATTCTCAAATTAGCAGGTCTTGGTATGCGCAATCCATCTTTTACATATACTCTGAAAGAGAATCACCAACTTTTATGCAATAGGTTAAGTTAGCTCCTGAGAGAGAGAAGTTATCTCATTCCCTTCAACATCCTATTAACTATCAGGGAAATGAGACAAACACATTCCCACGGCCATACCTACATCTTCCCAGGAGCTGAGTGCTAGTGGGAAGCCATCATGTCTCATGATGTGGCCAAAGTGATGGTGATACTCAGGGGTCTGCAAGCAGCAGCATGCGGGGCATGGGGAGGCGTCTCCTGCTCCTGCACAGGCTACAGGCCCAGGCCGGAGCACCCTGGTCGGTTCTGCTCGGGCCGGTCCTCAGCTGCGATGTCACACTCAGTAGTGGGTAACTGTGATGGGTGCTGGACAAAGCGGATGGGTTCTGAGGACAGCAAAGAGTCCCAGGGAAGGGAAGGACATTGATTCTACCCTCTGCGAGCAGAATGAGGATGGCTAGAGGAACGCTGATTGGGACGAATATTATGCAATAAAACCTTTAGTGGCACAATTTATTAATCCATTCGTGGGTCGAATGACATTGCTCTTTGCAAGGTCATTCCTAATCCCCACCTTGTTAAATACATGCCTTTATCCAATGTTAAAGCACCAATCATTCTTCTTTCTTGAAACATGTGAGATGTTTTCTTATCTATCATAACACCACAACCACATGGTTTTCTCCCTTACAACAGTGTCTTCAGTTACTTTCTCCTCCACAGACCATTTTCAAATATTAGAATAACCCAGGGCCTGGTCCCAATCCCATTACTCTGCCCTCAGTTATATTGCTTCTCTGTAATTAAGTTTTGTGAGGCCTTTAGGGGGACGCACAAAGAAGTGGAATGAACATGAGCAACTGCTCATGTAGATCCTATCTAGATCTAATTATTTCACCCATAACTTTTTATAACGTAGATTTCCTCACATAGCATTTCATTCTTTATTCTGGGACACTTGTACAGCATGAAATATACATGATGCACAGTGTAACTATAAAATAAGAGGTTTTGAAAAACTTAGTTCTATATACAGAATCTAAGAACATTACATAAGAGCAGAAGCAGACTAGTAAGAATTTTGTTCTTTTTAAAAGAACAGATTCTTATCCTTTGAGAATCATGAAATGGTAGGTTCTTCTACATTGGGTAAAGAATCTACATCCTGACATAGTGAAGATATAGAAGTATCATTTGGTGAACAAAGAAAAATATTTAACCTGAAAAATGGACAAAATGCTAGTAAAAATATGCACCCTAAATATTTTTTCCTCTTTTCAGATTTCAAATACAAACCGTTAAACTATTAACACTGAGGGCTAGGTTTTATTTTCTTCTCTATTTGATACTGAGTTCTATTTTGCCCTAAGAAAAGTGTGTCTGTGAGAGAGAGAAAAAGACAGAGAGATTTGGCATTGCTGCCAATCAATTAAGAAATATGGATATTTATTATTAAAACCGAGTTAGAAACATTCTCTCCTGCTTTTTATTTTTCTTTCACCCTAATGTCCCAGGTCTGACTCTGATCCTTTTGCCTTCCTTGATCAGTTTTGCAAAGCTTATTTCCCCCAAGTAGGCAAACAGTGTCGCTCCCCCATTATCACCCCCAACTCCTACTCAAGTCAAGCCAATGCAAGTGAGAATCACCTGAATGAGTTGGCAAGAGTGGAAGGATAATGGAAACCCCACAAGTGAAGCAGTAAAAGTGACCCTTTGGGAGACCACAGGATTATTTCCACTAAACAAGGATAAGAGACACTCTCTCATTTCCTGGTTTATACCTTTCTTACTCAGAGGATTTCTTATTCTTCCTAGGCTTTCCAAAACTTTTGCAGCAATAAATACTCATGTTCATACATTCCCATTTTCTTTTCTTTTCTTTGGTTTTTTTTTTTTTTTTTTGAGACAGAGCCTCAAGCTGTGTCCCTGGATAGAGTGCTGTGGCATCACAGCTCACAGCAATCTCCAATTCCTGGGCTCAAGCGAGTCTCCTGCCTCCGCCTCCCAAGTAGCTGGGACTACAGGCGCCCTCCACAATGCCGGGCTATTTTTTGGTTGCAGCCGTCATTGTTGTTTGGTGGCCCCGGGCTGGATTTGAACCCATCAGCTCAATTGTACATGTCTGGCGCCTTAGCCCGTTGAGCCACAGGCGCCGAGCCACTTTCCCATTTTCTATTCAAAGTTACTAATAAAACATATCTTTACCAGTTTGGATTTAGTGGTTCCTATTTTTTCTTTGGCTCATTATAACAAAAGACTTTTAGAGAGTCTGGCTTTGGTAAGTATCTTATTCATAGTGTCTTAATTTGATTGGAAACTATATACCAATTGTATTTGTAACCCCAAGAGGACAAAATATGGCTCTCAAGAAGTAGAATAGATATAGGGCCCAGAATTTCTTTAACATATACAGTTAGAACAATAGCCCTGGCACATGGGGCTCTGAATATGTTCAGGAAATTCTGAAACCTAGAGTGGAGATCATTGCACAGAGGTAGTGACATGGCCAGAGTGACAGGAATGTACACACATGCAGAATGAGCACTGAATGCCGGGTGTGCTGGAGGGCCTGGGCCCAGCTTCGGCAACTGTGGCTACTTAGCACCAGTCTATCATCATCAGCTGGGAATACAGACCCAGTCTGCCTTTTGTTCTAAATGTTTAAAGTAAGCAAAAATAAAAATTTTCTGTGGAAACTTCTGCTAAAAGAGTTGTCTTGCATTCAATTTTCTATAAGCCATTTGAGAGAGATGATCTTAGTTTTTCTTTTTGACATGATGAATTATTTCTAAATAATTACAATATTTGTACATAAGCACAAAGTATGTAAGTCTAACACCGAGATTATGACATTGAACTACATATATTATCTAACAATTACTTTAAGAAAAAAAGGGAGATCATTTTTGGCCCAGGAATGCCCAATAAAAACATAAATTCCCTCAATTTATAAACAGCTCTGTGGATAAAGAATTGTCCAAACTCTCTAAAAGTAAGGGTTTGGACACGTTTTCTGGAAGTAGATTTTTGCCTGTTATGGTATCTGTTTCAAGTACTCAGTTCTGTAATTGTAGCATAAAATCAGCAATAGACAATATGGAAATGAATGGGCCTGTGTCTGAATAAAATTTTCATTTGCAAAAACAGGCTGTGACACACACTTGGTGCAAAAGCTGTAGTTTGCTGTCCTCTACTTTAAAGGAAAGCTAGAGTTCCTTAACTGGAGTTTTGGCTAAGCAGTTTTTAAAAGGGGTTAGGCCTTAAGGCTGGCATGTTTGAACTGTTTAACATGAAGGGTAAGTGAAAACTACATGCAACAGGAAACAGCAAATCTGTCTTTGGGTCCAAAACAAAAGGTATACTTTAAGAGAAAAGATCAAAAATGTTAGAACCAAACAAATGAAAGAAGGAAGTAGATATTGAGAAATAAAGGAATGGATAAGCCTGGAAGGAGTACCTAAACTCGTTTTGAGTAATGATCCACGTTGTAACACAGTCTTCTCAGCAGACCCAAGATAGAAGCAGACACCATGTCTTTATTCACTACTATTATTAGGCTACAAAAAGGGATACTTTTCATCCTTTCTCCATCAAAAACAGCTGGCGAAGAAAGGATGCTAGACCAAATAGTGCTTGTGAAGATTCAAAGAAATGGCCAAAAAAGAAAAAAAAAAACTCACAAGTTTTCAACTTCTCCTCTGAATTAGTTCCACTTAGAGATGACTGTGATATAACTCATCATTATATAACACACAGTGTGAATGTCTGATCAGGCTTGCAAGGCTATAAAAGGTTGCTCCCAACTCTAGGCTCATGTACCAGTTCTCTTTATGGAAAACACCTCTTCTCAGATGGGGCAAGATGGCTAGTACAGCTCTCTCTGTACCATGCTGTATGTTCAACCAACATAACAGACTGCCTTTTAGACCACAAAGCAGTTTCAGTCGAGGTCCAGCTGCTCATCACACAAAGATCTAATTATTGAGACAATGAGGATTGCCATGGAATTATGAATTTTTAATAGGACAAAGATTTTATCAGGAGAATGGGAGAAGCCACCTCTAATAGTTTCTCCTACTATGGGATATCATGGGCTTTTAGAGAAGCCAGGAACCTCAGGGCACATATAGAGTATTTTATAAGGGGCTACATGCATTGATTGGCGGCAGGCTATGGGGGATGGTGAATATTCAAACATCTTACCTCCTTTCTTGGGCAAATAATCCACCATTTCTGAGAAACAACTGAAAAGGTCAAGTAGTTAGGTAAAGGAGAAGATTATATAGAGGTTACTGAAATTTCTTTAGTGGGATATCGGTTACACAAGCTAGACGAGAATTAATTTTGTTGCTAGTTTTATATCACTAGCGTTTAAGGAAATTTTCATATTATTTCACCCAAGATACTTCTAGGCATTTAAGCAAAATGCTTTTAGCTAAATGCAAATGATATAGGAAATGACTTTTTTCATGAACTACTCAAAGGACTGCACCTTCTGGTTTCAGAGAGTATTTATTTCCATTTTACTTCTATATCTTCAGTAGATATTCCATTTAAAATGTGAGTGTTGATTCATAGCACTGAACATGAACTTCCATGTTCATGTTCATTCCATATATCTGTTTTATGTCAGGCTTACTTTGAGACAGTTGCATTTTGGGGTACTAATGAATGATTACTAATAAAAAAAAAAGTAAATATTTATGTCCAGGCAAGAGCTATTGGAATAAAAGTTGAAAATCAGACAAAGTTGAGTAGTCTGGATCCCTAAATGAACAAAAAGGGGTAAAGCAACTTAAAACACAAACTCTGCCAAATGACCACATGGTATTGTTTAAACAAAGCAACTGAAAAAATATTTGCAATACCTGTTTAAAAAGCAGGTACATATGTTGTTATGGTCAATTAACAGGTGAGTTATAATTGAATATGCATTACTAAAATGCATTAATAGACTTTTACTTGGTAGTTAACACATCTGCATAAATATTGTTTATCAACCTTTGCCTTTCTTAGTGATCATCTCCTAACATTTAAATTTATAAAAAGCATTCTCTACTCTGATCCCAGTTTAAAGGAAGAAAAAAAGAGGATGAGAAGAATAACTTGAAATAGAAATCTAACTTAATATTTCAAAGCCTGCAGGTCTCTGATTAGACTATTACTCTCTACACATAATCTCTTACTAAACCAAATTGATTCATTTTCAATATAAAAATAGCACAAAGCCTTGAATTTTGAACTAGTGAAGTTCAGTGAGCTCTTTGAATTGCAAGCCAGAAAATAACAAATCTTATTTAATTAACAAAAGAATGAGATAGGGATGAAAAACATGATGTTAAGACACAGTAAGAATTGATTGGAGTTGTGTTTTTAGCTATAAATTTGGTGAGTAGACTGCTTGTCTGACAGGCAACATTAATTACACTGTTCCCATAGCAGACTCCATGCTTAAAAAAAAAAATTAAACTGCAAAGAAGTGGGTAAGCATCTGTGGGTGCATTCCTTTGCACCAATAAAATAATTTTATTGAACTATATTCATGTGCATACTTAGAATTTAAATTCAGGAGATCTTATAGGCCTGTATTCATTAAATATTATGTACCATTTGATATGGTAATACTCATTAAAGGGGAATATGGAACACAATTAAAAGGAATAAATTCAGCATCACTTTGGCACTCTATAAAATCTCCCTGTCACTGTATGTCTTTAAATGACTCCTTACACCAGGAACCACTAGGGTCAGTGATTGGAGAATTTAAAAGCAGTCTGCTGTTATGGTCAAAATTCACTATATTTAAAAATCATATTAATAGTCTAGTTCCTATTCAACCACAAGACCAAACTGGCAAAGTATTTTTTAGCTTCTTGTTATTCTTTGGTCTATGTTAATATCCTCACCCTGGTAATAGTTCCTTTACCTATGTCCTCCTCAACTTAAGCCTCACTTTTTCCTGCTCCATTGGTCTATTCTTCTATTTCTGAGCCACAGTCCCTTTCTCAGGCCTTCTGCAGTCCAATACCTTTATGTTATCATCAACCATCTATCACCACCTGTCTAGATTCTATGTGTGATCAAGTCTTTATATCCTGACTGGATTCCTCTGCTTCTCATCTTAAGGCCCAATGTCAAATACGTAACAGACATAAACCACTAAACCAATGGCTTAGCCACAAAGCCATTTTTAGACAACATTCATTCTCAATGTACACATAAACACACTATATTAATACTACCCCTGATTTTTGCTTTTCTGTTGCCTTTGCTCCCTCTTGTTCATTCTTCCACACAATAAACATTGTTCCTTATCCTCTGCTATTTTCTTTCTATACACTCCCCCTTAGACCTCAGCTACTCCCATGGTTACAATCTTAGCCACTAGGCAACTCACACCCAGGTCAGCATCTGTCAGAAACTCAAGTCCTTGATTTTCAATATCTTGTCTACAAAACTCTTATGCTTAATACCTCTAAAACTAAACTTATAACCTATTCTCATAAACCAGTGCTCTCTGTAGAACAGTGATTTTTCAACCGGAGGTCCATGAGAGGATCTTAGATGTAAAGTTTGAAAGATTATTAATTAAGTGATTTTTCAAAAGAAGTTTTTGTTTTTACTCTTTCTTTTTGATCAACATAATTTAAATGTGCCATGGAAGTTTAACTATAGATTCAAAAAAGGTTGAGAAACACTGATCTAGATAATACCACTTTTACTAATTTTACCTTCATTTTCTCAGAATACAATTTTGGCCTCATTTTAAACTTGCCAACCATTTTAAAATATAAGTAACACCTATTTATTAATATTTCCTTTTGTATGTCTTGCAGGATTTCTTTCTTTTCATTTCTTCAGCGAAGACTCTAATACAGGTCTTTATTAATAGATAACTGTATATTTACATTAGACTTCTATTTTTCTAACTCTAGCCATTCTAAATACACTTCCATGAAGTTAATCTTGCTAAAATTCTCTAGTTAAAGCCTTAATAGCTGCCCATTAATTATTTTTTTCTCACTCTAATTTTTTTCAAATTAAGAGGGTACAAATTTTTAGGTTACATTGTTTACACTTCCAAGGTGAAGTTCAAGTTGTGGAAGAGCCCTTTGCACAGGGGGTATGCTGAACAACCTCACATTATGCACATTAGGTGAGACCCACCAATTTCTCTCCCCCTTCCTCCCTCACTCCTCACTCCCCCCCACTAGACTGTATTTGTGTTTTAACATGTGTATGAGCATATAATTGTTTATATATTGGGTTCATATTGAGTACATTGGAATTTTTTTCCATTCTTGGGAAACTTTACTAAGAAGAGTGTGTTTCAACTGCATCCAGTTAAACACAAAAGATGTAAAGTCTCCATCTTTTTTATGGCAGAATAGTATATATTTTTAAAAATTAGCATGATACTTTAAAATCTTACACATTTATTATATCTTAGGTAATAAGTTCAGAAATTTAGAGAGAGACATTTTGCCTTATCCTCTAAGCTTGATGAGGGTAGTCAACCACAGTTCCTATTTCCTCACTTCCTCTAAATTTTTTTTTTTAATTTCAGGATTTTTAGGTTCTAATAAACAAAAGTCATGCCACTGATAGATAGAAATGAAAGTACGGCTACATTTACACTCGTGGGATTCTCAGATTACCCGGAATTGCAAATACCACTCTTCTTGATGTTTCTTGCCATCTACACTGTCACTGTGGTAGGAAATCTTGGGATGATTGTGATCATCAAAATTAACCCCAAACTTCACACCCCCATGTACTTTTTCCTCAGCCACCTCTCCTTTGTGGATTTCTGCTATTCCTCCATCATTGCTCCCAAGACGCTGGTGAACCTGATTGTAGAAGACAGAACTATTACTTTTTTAGGATGTATAGTCCAATTTTTTTTCTTTTGTACCTTTGTGGTAACTGAGACCTTTTTATTAGCTGTGATGGCCTACGATCGCTTTGTGGCCATTTGCAATCCTCTGCTCTACACGGCGGCCATGTCCCAGAAACTCTGTGCCTTGCTGGTGCTTGGTACATACACATGGGGAGTAGCATGTTCCTTGATACATACATGCTCTACTTTAAAGTTATCTTTTCGAGGTTTCAACATAATCAATCACTTCTTCTGTGAGTTATCCTCCCTGATAGCCCTCTCTTGCTCCGGTTCTTATCTCACCCAGTTGCTCCTTTGGATTTTTGCCACCTTTAATGTAGTCAGCACACTGCTCATCATTCTCATGTCATATGTGTTCATCGTTGTCACCATCCTCAAGATGCGTTCAGCCAGTGGGCGCCACAAAGCCTTCTCCACCTGTGCCTCCCACCTGACCGCCATCACTATCTTCCATGGCACCCTCCTCTTCCTCTACAGCATGCCAAACTCCAAAAACTCCATGCACACAGTCAAAGTAGCCTCTGTGTTTTACACAGTGGTGATTCCCATGTTGAACCCTCTAATCTACAGCCTGAGAAATAAGGATGTCAAGGATACAATCAGCAAGATAATGGATACTAAAATCTTTTCTTCTTGAGAATGTCATTTTAGTAGAATGTTCCCTTGACATATGAATAAAATGTGTCATTATATATTAATTTTAAAGATACTAGTTAATTAAAAGAAGTTTGTGTTGAACAGTATAATGAAAATATATTTTGGTTTAAAGAGAGTATGGTTGGCTCTTTCTCTTACTTTCTAGAAAAGATGTACAATCTGTTATGAATTGCAGGACAATGCACATAACTCTTAGCGGTGGATCACTCAGCTTGTGTATCGATGAAGAACACAGCTAGCGGAAAGAATTAATGTGATCTGCAATATACACAATCTCTCTAAGCTTTAATATTTCACCTGACAAACTGGCATGGCATAAACCTGTTCATATTCTATGAAGATGAAAATATCATATACATATCATGTGCAGCATTTTGTGTTACTTAAAATTATTAATTCACTCATCTTTCATATAAGTTATTAGCATAGACTAGGTTTTAATAAAAGTGTGAATTTTTCTTATAAAAACAAAAGCAGTTATGGAAAGACATAGTAACTCAGTCCTAAGGATGCAAAACCCAACGTTTATAATAGAGCAATAAAGAAATGATCATTGAACAAGGCAGAAAATAATATTGAAAGTTTAAGAGAAGAAAAAGTTCAAATCTCTCTGGGCTTATAGGAAGCATGTCTTCATAAAGTAGGTGTTGTTTGAACTCTGTCTACACAAAGAGAATGGGCAGATATTTAGAATATATATTCCAATAAGAAAAGAGGTTTTTTTATTGTCTTTATTATTAAATCATAGCTGTGCACAATAGTGCAATCAAGGGGTACAATGTGCTGGTTTCATTTACAATCTTAACTATTTTCATCAAACTGATTAACATAGCCTTCCTGGCATTTTCTCAGTTATTATGTGAAGACATTTGTATTCTGCATTTAGTAAGGTTCACCTGTACCCTTCTAAGATGCACCATAGTTGTGGCCCCAGCAGTGACCCTCCTTCCACCCCAACCTCCCCTCTCCCCTCCTTACCCTTCCCGCTTTCCCATATTCTTGTGTTATAGTTGGGTTATACCCTTCATACAACAGCTATAAATTAGCTTCATAGTACATTGGGCTGAGTACATTGGATATTTTTTCCTCCATTCTTGAGATACTTTGCTAAGAAGGATATGTTCCAGCTCCATCCATGTAAACATGAA
>CAUYON010107163.1:0-16496 GCA_963573935.1 Arctocebus calabarensis
GCGAGTCTCTTGCCTCAGCCTCCCTAGTAGCTGGGACTACAGGCGCCCGCCACAGCGCCCGGCTATTTTTTTGTTTTGCAGTTCGGCCGAGGCCGGGCTTGAACCCGCCACCTTCGGTATATGGGGCCGGCGCCCTACTCGCTGAGCCGTAGGAGCCGCCCACATTATGTGTTTTTAATAAAGTACTTTCTATCAGAATAGAAATAGAAGAAGCAGTGTAACATGGTTAACTGTGTGGATCATGTCAGTTTCTATATTTACAGAGAGAGTGGATTTAGTTAGGAGGGCCATGTCCAAATCTTGTTTTCATCAATTGTGAAAGTTTTGCCATTGATAAACTTCTTAACTTCTCTACCCTTGTAAAATAGAGATCATAGTACCTCAGGAGGTGGTTAGGATGATCAGATGAAATCATGCACTTGCAAGTGCTTAATAATCTGCAAACGTTGTCTGTATTATTCCCCTCACTGAATACAGCACCCTTAATCAATACAGGGAAAGCAGTGTGTTTTAAAGCTCTCTGTGTATAGTAACCAGTTCCTTGTTGGGTTTTTAAAATCTACAATAAAGGTATATTAGGAACATCAGACTTTTACAAAAGTTTTTAGATGTCTACTCACTTTCTGTACTCATCTTATCACAGACTGGTAACGTTCAGTTCCAGAACTGACAGTAGTCCATAGCATAGACCATACTTTGAGTATTAATAATACTCAAATACCTAAATGACTTGAGAATTGTCCAACTTGGTCTAAAGAACATCCAGTCTCTAGAAGCGTGCTATTCAGGGAATATACCTTAAATTTTTATCTAAATCTTCTCTTACTATATTTTTGCTTTGCTTTTATCTGGATCTGTTAGCTCAGTCTGAGAGCTTGTTGATATCTAGCACACTTTACTGGTAGCAAGTGATTCCTTTTCCTCTCTTAACCTGACAACTACATTATTCAGATTCAATGGTTAACGGCAAATGTCTCTATTTCTGAATGCCTTTCATAGGCTGACTTTAGAAGTTGTAAAATTTAGCAAAGATTAGTTAGGGGAAGTATATTGATCATCTCTCTAGGAAGTTAACAGAACTTTATACTTTCAGAATACTTAGATTTTCTATTTTTTCCCAAGAAGGTCAAAGATAGAGTCTAGAAGTTAGAGGATTCAACCAAGTGTAGGTTATAACTACCATGATTTCTTAGCTGTAAAACAAAATCAATGAAATTTGTTTATGTACCAAAAGGACTTTTAAAAAATAAGTGAAATAAAGATGCTTTTACCTCAAGATCTAGAAAGGGTACATTTTGTTTTCATACTAGTTTTAAAGGAAACAAAATCCCAACTAATTTAAACTTTAAATACAAAAAAAGTGCATCTGATTTCAATATTGATAGAGTAATACTGTGAAATAAGGTTCGGGTTGCATATTCTAGGACATATTTGTTTTGGGTGGGGGTGTGATGAAGGATATAATTGAGCTTAAACAAAAGTTAATTTTTTCCATAGGAAGTTATCAATCAACCAAATCAGTGTTCTAGTAATTGGTAATTTAATTCTAAAGTTGTGAGAGGAAAAAAAAATTGAGTAAGAGGTTACTGAGACAAAAATTAATATTTAAAAAAAAACATGGTTTTAACTTTTCCTCTTTAGACTTCAAAGTAAGAATAATTAGAACATTATCTATTGACCATGCGCCATCCCAGCCCTGAGCAGCAACCGCTTTTAACCCCTTCCCCGCCACAGCCATGTCCAACAACATGGCCCAAATCGCCAAGGCCCGCAGACGGTAGAACGACTGAAGCTGTAGGTGAACATCGACCGTGTGAAGGTGTCGCAGGCAGCCGCGGAGCTCCTGGCTTTCTGCGAGATGCACGCCAAAGACGACCTGGTGGTGACGCGGTCCCCGCCGCTGACAACCCCTTCCGTGACATGCGCCTCTTGTACTGCTCTAAGCCCCGACAGCTTACCCTCTCCTGCCAAAATATGAATCCAATGAACTTGGAAAAAAAAAAAAAAACATTATCACATTTAAAACAATAAGTACGATTCTATAGACTTCCTTGGCAAAAATGCTATAAAGATATTGATCTTAACCAAAAATATTAAAGCCCTTAAGGGATTTAGCACAGATATTTAAAATTCTGAATCTGTGTGCAAGAAAGATTGAAAAACATCCCCGTTTCATAGAATCTGCGCTTGATATCCTAAAATTGTCTGGGTAAGTTATCTTTATTTTTGTATTAGATGCATTTTGTTATGTTTTTGTATTACAAAGATATTATGCATTGTAATATGGCACAAAGTGATACAGAACCAAGAAAACTTCAGTTAATGGCTGGATTCTAGCAGTTAGTAGTTCAAAGGAATTCAGTTTCACTGAGTTTGAGATTATTAGCAACAACAGATTAAATTATAAGTATACTAAAGGTTTTCTTAGTAATTAATAAATACTAGATGAAACCAAATAATTGTAGTATTTTTAGAGAATTGTTGAGTTTCAGTCTAGTTTTTTCTCTCTCTTTAGAAAATTAGGTTGCATATCATGTTTTATTTAGTTTTCAAAATTCTAATGAAGAATAAAATATCACCAGTTGTGCCCAGACGCAATGGCTCATGCCTGTAATCCTAGCACTCTGGAAGCCAAGGCAGCTCAGGAGTTTGAGACCAACCTGATCAAGAGCACGACCCCATCTCTACTAACAATAGCAGAGTAACCTGGCATTTTAGCAGGCACCTGTAAGCTAAACTACTTGGGAGGCTGAGGCCAGGGGATCTCTTTAACCCAGGAGTTTGAGGTTGCTGTGAGCTAAAATGATGCCACTGCACTCTAGCCCCTGCCTCAAAAAAAAAAATCATAATTATGTTTGCCATGTATTTTTTTAATGTAAATTAGAGGTAAAAATTATGTAATTAATATGTCTCATCCTTTCTGTTGTTATTTCTCCATCCATTTCTGGGAACTATGAATACATTGTGCTTCCTTGATGCCACATAGTGGCTACTCTGGGTATATATTAAAATATCCATTTTTAGTTGTTCAGTGTAATACAGTAATACGGTAAAGGAAACTTTTTAAAGTGAGAATTGTCAAAAAAGATTTCCCTTCTAAACCTTTCTACCAAATTAACTCTTTAAATAGCATTGTTTACTTTCAATATTCAAGTAGTAGAAAGGTTTTGTAGGATTATGTATACATGATAGGTGCTAATGCACTTTTAGATTTAACAGGAATAGTATTTAAAATTTCATAACCATTTACATTTAATCATTTATATGTGACTAAAATAATTTATTGAATTACAGCATTATTACTTATTTTTAATAGGGACTATAGAAAATAAAGAAATGATTGCTCTCGCATTTCCAAGGACCTAATTGGAAATTATTATTATATTGTCATGAGATTATATTATGCAGTACACTCTCAAATTTCAAGGCTATGCAAGTCCCACAACACAGAGTTCATGAGCATCACTTTCAACATCAGTGTCCCTACAAAGCTCTGCCCAAAGTCGGTTCTCTATGGGAAGCTTGTGACTAAATGTTTCATTGCATAAAATGGCAAATGTTTTCAACTGCAGTCTTTTCTTCCCTCATATTTCATAGTTATACTAATTTTTATGTTTTTAAATTTCTGTTAGTATCCTAATTTGTCTATACCTCACCCTCACTTGTGTCTCTTTTCAAGACTTTTTGGGAGATACACATTGAAAATAATAAAAAAAAAATTAAAAATTTGTTTTGGCCTTTAAATATATTTTCTTTATTGCATCAGAAGGTTAAAGTTTTCATAACCTTTTTTGGTTGAAAACTCTTCTGATGCTTTATGTTACAGATTGTCTCCTTTGATAGAAAAGGAAAACCTAGGGACAAAAAGTACTAGATTGGATCTCTTTATTATAGAGATGCAACAGTCAGCTGGACAACAAGTAATAAGTTGTTTTAAATGACAAATTCTAACAATCATTAGAAAAGAATATCTGTCACTCTTATAAAATTTTCCTTGTCATACCTTGCCCTTCAAGTATCTTTAAGTTCAAATTGTGTATATTCTACATCCTCATGGGATGGCTCTCAATACTATTTTTCAACCCGTGGGCTAATTTTTCTTGAAAAACATGAATTAAAAGTCCTATATATACAGTATATGTTGTACCTGAAATAGCATGAGAGGTTCAAATTTTGAATTTGTGAATTGTCAAAATAGTTTGTATATTTAAGATAGAGCTTTTATATCTCCTTTGAAATTTAGACTAATGACCCTAGTTCATATATCTGATCTTTTATGATTTGTAAGTAAGTTACTTTCAAATAACTTTGATTATAGTAGCTGTGAAATGCAATTTTTTTTTTTTTTGAGACAGAGTCTCACTCGGTTGCTCTGGGTAGAATGCCATGGCATCATCCTCTTCTCTCAGCCTCCTGAGTAGCTGGGACTATGACACTCACCACAATGTCCAGCTGGTTTTTCTATTTGTAGTAGAGATAGGATCTCATTTGCTTAGGCTGGTCTCAAACTCCTGAGCTCAGGCAGTTCTACCCGCCTTGGCCTCCCAGAGTGCTAGGATTACAAGAGTGAGCCCCCCCCAGCTGTGAAATGCTATTTTAATATAATTAATATTTGTTAACTTGAATTCCTTAGTGTCAGCAAAAGCATTCTTTTATTTTGTGGATAGTAACTAATCCAGTAAATAAGGAAAAGAATATGTCTTCTAAGAACAAGTAGACTACTGATCTATTAAGTAGCATTTTGAAAACTTCATAAAAAGCCCTTGAACAGTTTTTAAGTTACAAGTAAACCTGGATCGTGGTTTGCATCATATTATCCATTGATATTCCTAAATTTCATAGAACTATTTAATTCATCATTACTTTGCCCTCAAAGAGAAAGATAATTCCTAATTTTTTTATTCATGCTGTGATACAGAATGGCTTTCTGAACCCATATATATATATTTTTAAATTTTTAAATTTTTATTTTTTTTAGAGACAGTCTCACTTTATTGCTCTCGGTAGAATGCTGTGGCATCACAGCTCACAGCAACCTCCAGCTCTTGGGCTTAGGCAATATTTAATATCCATCCCTCTTTATTTTTATAAACTTACTTTATTTTCTTTGTAGTCAGTTAGAAACACTTTTTTTTATAGTTGTTAATTCCCCAGGGCTAAAGAACAGAATATCATCCTGATTTTATTCTTTAGAAAGAAAATTTCCACTACTTTACAAATGATGCTTCAATCAAGGACTTTATTAAAAATTACTTTTACATTCTTCATTCCTATTGAAGCTTGCCATTTTTGAAAAAGAAAGTATCGGATGAAATAACTTATGCTGAAGATACTGCTAATTCAATTGCACTTCTGGGTAAGTTAAGCTTTCCCTGAGGGAGAGAGAAATGTCTAATTTAGCTATTTCACTAAGAATACCTATTCTCTGTATGTAGGACTATCTCTTATTTCCTAGTTGGGATTTAGTCATAGTGTGCCTGGTAACAATTCTGGCATTATTTTCTATTCAAGTGTTTCATGGTAACATAAGAGTATAGGTTTCTTAAATGTAAGGGATGATGATATTCGACTTGATATTATTTAGCTTGATTAAATGTTTGTTGGCTTTTATTATAAATCAAAAAGTTTATATCTCCCTCTTTCAGTAGTCACAAAATATGTTTTCAACTTGGAACTCTAATACTGAATTGCTAGAATCATTCATTGTTTAGTTGTTTATTAAATGACCTAAAATTTCACGTAAGATTATAAAGTGATGGAACACTAAGAACTTTAGCATAAATGTACATAAAGATGCAGATATCTCTATTCTGTACATAAAAATATGAAAAAAATGTCATAGAAGAGTTTATATCTGGGTTATTGCTTAATTTTCTGGAGAAAGAAAATAATTTCCTAGGAAATGAGATCAGTGAGACACTAGTTCTTTGAGTCAACTCTTGAGACATGACAGCATGTTCCCAAAACAAACCCTACATTAAATTTATGCTTATTAATTTAGGTCTTTATTTTTGCAGGGGAAATGAAAGATATGTGATTGAACCAATAAATTTTTTAAAAAATATTTATAGAATAGTATATGTTCCTAGCATTCTATTCCATACAGAAAAATGTTAGAGATTCAACTGAAATGAGTAAAAAGGCATTTTTATTTTTAACTTAGACACTCTTTTATATCTAAATGAGTTTTATAGTCTTTAATTACATTTGCTTTGGATGAACTACCAACTCACCCTGTAACGTAGAGTAGATGAAAGTATCATGGAAATTAAATATGGGTAGTTATAACTACCTTAGGAAGCAGGAAGATTGAGAAATAATGAAAAATTTTAACTCTGTGAATTTCTATCATCAGTGGAAATTGACAATGAGAAGCCAACCCAAAAGAAGCCCTGGTAGTATTAACAGAGAAAAAGTATACGTTTTGTTGGTAACATTATTAAAAAATGCCCTTGTTGTCCTTACTTTTAAAATGTTGCTTCTGAGAAGGCTGACAGGCATTGGTGGTATAAATACATGGTCCATTTTTTACTGTTAACCTGCTTTTTGCTTAAGATTGGCCAGCTACCTTTAGAACATGTTACTGTCTCATTTGAGGGCAGTATGAACTCAGCTGTAGGTGAGTTTCCTTCACTTATTACTAACTACAAGTACTGCTGTCCCTTATTTTTGTTTGTGAGAAACATGAGTTTACACTAAAATAATAATGTGTTGTATATGAAGTGCTGAACAAAAACTATTCATAATTTTTACTAATAACTTCCAATTTCTACTATGTGCTAGTAAGTTATATCAGGTTTTCTTCCAAATAATACATGGATATTTCTGACTCAGGAGCAGGATTCTGGAAATGGGTGAGAGAATAACTTGGCAATCTGCTCCAAGAGTATAAAAGGAAATCTTGTTACAGGAAATTATAAGATTTTATCTAAACCGACAAAGACTAAAAGGGTAGAGAAGAAGATGACAAGCTAGAATTTCCCATAAACCTGAATATTTGCTTAGTTTTATTAAAAGTTTGCAGTTGTTCCTGTTGCCTAATGTTTATAAATCCTAGTATTTCTCCAACTCCAAAAGCAGGGTCCAAAAATAAAACAAAATTAAGAGTTAGAATAGTACTGTAACTGTCTTTTGGAAACAGAGGTTCCTAAAGCAAGGGTCAGGCTTTTCTTTGTGCTTCTTCCTTCTGTCCACTTGTTTCTCTACTTGCTGACCACCTCCAGAGATGAACATTATGCAAGGGGTCTAATGCAAAGGAGGAATACTTAGTTATTCTTTTACCCTCAGAGAATCCAACCAGATCTGGTTCAGTCCTAATGCTGATGTTGCTGACTTCTGTTGTGCTCAGGCCTCCAGAGAACATGGATCATTTCCAGAGTCCCACAGGTCATTTTCAGATTTCACTGGAAATCAACACTCGTAGAACTTCAACAGAGTACATGCAATCCAGTTTGAAATACAAGCTGAAGCCAATTCAGTAGTAGTTTAGATGTAGCTGAAAAGGAACCCTCCCTATTCCCCAACCCTACCCAGATAACTTCAACATAAAACTATTACATTTGCCTCTAAGGCAGAGTGTCTTAAAAACGCACTCTCTTCCAGTCTCCAGCAAATTGAAGAGTAGAGCTCACCTGGAATTTCTTGAAGCAAAGAATGTATTATTAAAGGCAACAAATTGCTAACTCTAGTTAGGGACACAATTGGCTCATAAATGTAACACATTAAAAACAAAATAATAATAGTAGGTAACACATCTAGATGCTCAATGCTGTTCTTATCCTTTTTCTCATATTAACTCATTTAATCCTTACAAAAGTCTTAAATGTGGTAAATATTAATATATATCTTAAAAAAAAGTAAGACTCAAGTTTACATAGGTATTAAGGGACAGCGCCAGGATTTAATCTTAGACAGTCTGATTTCAGCATTTATGTTATTAATCATTATTCATTTTTTCCTAGAAAGAAGAGATTGAATTGATTGAGGGACAAATGTATAAGGATAGATCTAGGGAATTGTATATGTGTGTATATATATGTACATATCTATTTATGAGTGTGTGTGTATGCATATATGTACATGCAAAATATATATATATATATTTTTATATATATATAAATAAATATAATTATACATAATTCAGTTTGAATCTCTGAGAGCATTTTTAATAATCATTATTTATATTTATGCTTAACTTGAAAATATACATATAACAGTTTATTATTAAATAGCACTCTTTTATCTTTCTGGCAGGTGACCTAATGAAAATACCAAGTTCTGAATTGAGGATACAAATTTGTAAGTGTATTACTGACTTTTATCATGCAGAACCACCGAAGAAGCATATTCCAGGTAAAATTTCAATGGTCCTTCAACAATAACTTATGTACTTAGAGAACAGAATATTCTATCTCATTTCTCTTTAAATTTGAAAGACACAATGAGCTCCATAAATGTAACATATTAAAAACAAAACTATACAGCCATAAAAAAAGAGGGAGACGTTACATCTTTTATGTTAACCTGGGTGGATCTGGAACATATTCTTCTTAGTGAAGTATCTTAAGAATAGGGGAAAAAAAAGTATCCAGTGTACTCAGTACTATTATAGAACCGATATAGATACATCTTCATATTCATATGAATGATAAAACACAAAGATAGTCCAGAAAAGAAAGAGGGAAGGGGGGTGGGGTGAGTGGAGGGAGTGTATTTGGTGGGATCTCACCTAATGTACATAATGCAAGGGTACATTTCAAACAACTGAGAGTATATTATGTCTTACTGCAAAAATAAGTGAGTGAGGTTATGGTTATATTATTCAGTTTGATTTAAGCATTCTATATTGTATATCAAATCATCACATTGTACCCCATAAATGTATACAGTTATCATTTAATAAAAATTAAGTTAAAAAAATAAAACTTTTTGAAGTTTTGAGTTCTTCAGTCATCCTAAAAATTATTATATATTTTTTTTCAGTTTTTGATTTGCACTTTTATATCGATACTAAGTATTTGGGACACAATTTGTACAGTCACACTCAAATTAGTTTAATTATAATTATTGCTATTAATGTTACTTAATTCTTTTTATTTAAATTATCTTTAATTATTGTTTTCTAATTTTATAATTTAATATCATTGTATAATTATTCATAATATCTGTCTTACCTCGTTAGTTGTTAAATTACTAATTCTGGTGCCATATTTTGTCATATTTAAGAAAAGAATTCTGTACATTACAGCTCAGGGACCATAATATAAATGGTAAAGTGAACTGCACTGAAATGGGTGCTATCAAGAGAGGGGCACTTGCACCATGAGGATATAATGTTATTTAAGACAGATCTCATACTTTCATACTTTCTGTAATTTGTAGTCAATCTAGGAAACAAGAGGATAAAATTAATATTTTTAAAGTTGTATGTTCCTTAATATAGGTAGAAATAAGAGTCTGTGATAATCATAAACAATCTTGCTTTGAACTAGAGAAAAGTGGGAAGACATCTAAACTAGAGAAATGAATAATGAGATTATTAAATGACCAGTTTGGACATTTGATGAGCAAGTGGAAGTGTTTGGTAGATAATAGACACAGATACTAAAAGCATACAGATTTGGAATTTACAAAATAGAGATGAAAATTGACACCATTAGAATGCTTCAGTTTGCTAGGAGATAAAGCATACTACATATAAACAGCAAGGGACCAAGAGTGACATCATGAAGAGTTCCCATACTGAGGTTTGTAAAAAATTATTTAAAGAAACTGGCAGTGAAGGGAAGTTCAAAGAGGAGGAAGAAAACCTAAGACTGCCACATGCTCTGTGCCAATGAATGGAATGTTTGATGAAAGAGGAAGTGGCCTCACTGTCAAATGCTACAGTCTTCTGTAGTTGAGAAATGAAAAGACCAAGTTAATGTGGTATCTGAAAAGGATTAAAGAATAAGAAGAGTGTGAGAGTAGAGGCAGTAGGTTTGATAGTGAGGAAGTAGAGGCAGTTCATGAATGAAGACTTACAAGTTAAGAACAGCATGTAAAGAGAAAGTGGAAGATGGAGAATAGCTCAGCTGGTAGCAAAGTAAAAGAAAGGGTATTAGGGTTTTGTCGTTTTTAGGAAAGCAAGAAATATTTGTAGGCAATGAGCTAGAAGCTGGAATAGTGGGAAAATTCTCCCAGACTGCGCAAGAGTGAGACCCCGTCTTCTATAAAATAGAAAATTAGCTGGATGTCATGACAGGCGCCTGTAGTCCCAGCTACTTAGGAGCCTGAGGCAGGAGGATCACTTCAGCCCAGGAGTTTGAGGTTGCTGTGAGTGAGGCTGACACCACAGCTCTTAAGCCTGAGCAACAGAGTGAGACTCTTGTTTAAAAAAAAATAAAGAACAATTTATGCATAATGTAGCCAATTGCTCCATGGCCATTGTATGCAATAAACATTTCTTCTTTAAAAAAAAAAAAAAAAGGAAGTCAGAATTCTCAAAGAAACCATTAGAGAATGGACTTAAACTCAAGCTTAGAGATAACATTGTCAAAATAATAAGAAACCTTCAAAGAAAGGGAGACAAGTGGTGTAAGAGTTAAAACAGGACTGTTATAGCACAAAGAAGTGAGATTGATCTTAATTTAATCAAGCTTCAAAAAAGTAGGAGTCTTTTTTTTTTTGTTTTGAGACAGTCTACTTTGTTGCCCTCAAAGCTCACAGCATTTTAAACTCTTGGGCTTAAACAATTCTCCTGCCTCAGCCTCCCAAGTAGCTGGGACTACAGGTACCCGCCACAATGTCCAGCTATCTCTTTTGTTGTAGTTGTCATTGTTGTTTGGCAGGCCGGGCTAGATCCGAACCCTCCAGCTCTGGTGTATGTGGCTGGCACCCTAGCAGCTGAGCTACAGGCACCAAGCCCCCAAATTAAGAGTCTTGATGCTCGAACTGTGGCACAGTTTCAAGCGATGGTCTTGGCTGGACATCTGAGACCACGGCTGAGAAGTCCTCAGTTAACAGAAGAGACATAGCCCTAGAGAAAGGGATCAAGTCCACAAGCTTTATGACATATAGAAATGAAGCCTGCATAGAAATGTACTCTCACTAGAAAAAGATGCAGGAAGTATGAAGTACATTTTGGCCCATCCATGATGGACTATCATGCAAATTAAAAAAAATTACGATTTTAGAAGGTTTTTACAACATGAGAAAAAACTTACAATAAAAATTTTAGTGGCTGCAGTAGAATATAAACCTCTGTATGCTATCTCTAGATGGTAACATTATAGGCAATTTTTGTCTTAAATTCATCCAGTAAGTAGCAAGAACACACCCTGCAGTACCTATCACAGGAGTGGACAGGGCTTTGTCCACAGCCAGACGTCAAATTTGGAAGATGAGATAATCTGACAGTCATCTCAGAAATAGGGTACAGTTAGGGAATCTAGGTGATTTCAAAAGTTAGAGAGTTAGATAAGTGAGATCACTAAAAGAGAAAATAGCCTTGTCTCAAGTAAACAAGTGTCCTCTGGTGTTTGTTTAATCCCTCTCATTGAACGTAGTTAGGCTGACACCGGCATCAAAAGCAGAGGTAGTGTTTCTTCTTGCTAAGGCAAACGCAAGTTCTTATAAGACCTGTCATCAAGAATCAACCTCCTCCAAAATACCATTAAATTCAGTAGCATTTATCAAAGCAGCATTACATGTTTCACCTCTTATTTTATTGCTGGCACTACATTAATGTCATCACTTAAAAGCACTGAAGTAATCATTGACCTGAATAGTGAAACTGAGTAGTTGGAAACACTCAGTATTTGTAGTTATACCATTTCCTTTATGGAAAGTCATATCTACTGACAAATAAGAAATTTTGTTCTCTTTTAGAATTTAAGATGTGTCCCCAAAATTTGTGGTCCTATTTCAAATGCTCTACCAGGGATCAGCAAACTATTTTGACCACAGGCTAAAAAACGAGATCAGACAATTAAGTTCATGAATGCATCCTAGAAAAAGTGCTACATTCCTCATTGCCGATATCTCTACAGTCACTTTTGAAGTACTCAAAAGCCTGTGAAGCTGTGCACCAACACCAGTGCCTACTCTACCCGTCAAAGCAGTTTTGGAACTCTTTTTCTGGGATGGCCATTATGACATATTGTCATATGAGGTATGACAATTAAGTTCATGAACTAGTCCTAGAAAAAGTGGTTTGAAGGTTGACCTGGGTACTAGCATCTCTGGATAGCTTCCCAAAAGGAGTACTTCGAAGGTGACTGTAATGATATTTAGCAATGAGGTATGTAGCACTCTTTCTAGGATGAGTTAGCAAACTTAATTGTCCCACCTCCTAGACCCACTTACTCCAAATGAAGTCTACTTGGAACATAGCTGTACCTGTGTGTCTTTGTATTGTTAATGGCTACTGTCTTGCTACAACATCATGTTACAATGTGCTATGGAGTTGAGTAGTTGAAAACAAAACTTATAACCTAAAATATTAATGCTATCTGGGCCTTTACAGAAAAAATTGCCCATTCTTATATTATGCAATTGTTAAATGCCACACATTTACTTTTAAAGGTTATTGGTTATTGCCATTGAATAATGATAAGTTACTCATTCCTTTGGTCTCACTGATCATTATGTGAGATGACAGTATATATTTATTAACTAACTGTTGTTAGGTTATCAGCAAGCTACTTCATCATATAAGATTCAAATGGCTGAAGTTGGAGGATTGGCAAAAACAATGGTCCAGTCAATGACATTGCTTGAAAATCAACTTGTTGAGAAACTTTGGGTTCTGAAAGTTCTGCAACATCTCTCAACTTCTGGTTTGTATAATTTTATCAAGTTTGAATACTTTATTGCCAACTGTTTTTGTTTACATCTAATGACATCAATACTATAAAACAAATAATTTTTAAAATTTATTTTCAGAAGTTAATTGTACTTTAATGATGAAAGCACAAGCAGCCAGTGGAATTTGTGCTCACCTCAATGACCCAGATCCCTCTGGGCAGTTTCTGTTTCGCTCATCAGAAATACTTTGGAACTTACTGGAAAAATCTTCAAAAGAAGAAATAATACAACAGCTCAGTAACTTTGAATGTTTGCTGTAAGTATATATGTTTAGACAGACAGGAATGGTTTTTAACCTTAAAATAATAGGCAGTGACATACCTAACATCTTTGTTCCAATCTGTGCTCAATTGGACTTTTGATTCATACGATGGCTGTGTTTTAAGACATATTTTTTGTGCCATGATATAAATGAATCTGCACAATAACAAGCCATACTGTTCTATGTAGAAGGCTATAAAAGTTGCTTATTAAATTATGTTTTTGAATATGTATTTTATGTAACATAAAATAAGACATTTAGAAGAATTATTTCATTTATTCATTCAGTAAATGTATTAAGTAATTTCCATGTTCTAGATACTGCAGTAAGAGTTAGCAATAAAATGTGAATAAGCCTTAAAGTTCACTTAGTCAACAAATAAATATCGCCTGCTCTGTGCCATGTTCAGTACTAAGCCACAGAAATACAATTTAAAAACAATATAGACATGGTCTCTATTTTCATAGAATTTAAGCTATCCTAGTAGAGATATGCAAGTAAGTAGAGGATTAAAAGAAAATATGTTAAATGTTATGAAAGAGATTATTCCAAAGTACTATATGTTTTTCAGAAGATGAATCAGGACATTGCTGTTTACAAGTGACTAAAAACATAACCCAACTGATTTAAGCAATATAGGAAATTTATGTGCTTGTGTAACTATAAAGTCAAGGGGTAAAACTGGTTTTAGGTACATCTTTTCTCAAGGCTCAGCATGACTTGGTCTCTCTTCATCTCTCTGCTCTGTCTTCCACTGTGGTATTGGCTTTACTCCCAAGATCCACATGGTAAAGACCTAAGAAGTCTACGTTCAGATTAAATCAACCTCAAATCAAGCAGAAGAGGAGCCTTGCTGTCCTGAAAGCTCAGAGAAAAGTCTTTGATTTAAGTCCTTGTTGGCTCTAAACAGTCTAATGTTGGTTAAATGCCCATTCCACAGCTAATTACTAATGCCAGAGGAAAGAATGTGCTGACTGGCTGGAAGAGGGCTGGCAGGCGGCTGGAGGGCAGCTAAAGGCAGCCTCCCAGGACCAAAAGTTGGTGAGGAGTGAATGCCTAAATAAAAACAAGGGTACTGTTAACTTAAAAAGGGCAGGGTCCAAAGCAACAAATGTTTACTATAGAGGGAACCCACTCCAGAATTGGAGACTTAATAACTGCTTCCTAATGAATTCCAATCCAGTAACTGCATAATAAATAGGAACTGGCAACACAGAAAAGTTTTGTATGCAGACAACATCCTAGATAGGGGGAACAGAAGGGAAAATAGAATTTATCAAAATCAAAAAACTGGTATTAAGTATGATGAGAGCATAAAGAACAGGGTAGAATGCTGAGAGACTAGGCTAATAATCTTAACAAGGATTATAATGTGAAATACCTGATAAGCCTTTGATAAAGAAGTAGGGCTTTATCTTAAGAACAAAGAAAGAGAAGTCTTTGAATCGTTTTAAAAAGGAAAGTGACATGACTGAATCTTTATTTTAGAGTGGTCACTTTACTGCCATAGAGAGCATGATTTAGTGGATTTTTATCTAGTACATAGTGAATTATGGGCAGATTTCTGGTAAAATTAGAAACACTTTCAAACAAATAATAGCATAACATAAAGAAGATTTTTTTGATAGACACTTAAGTAGCATTTCCATAGAAATATATGTTTTAATTTAGGCTGCTATAACAAAGTGGCTTATAAACAACAAAAGTGATTTCTCACAGTTTTGGAGGCGAGAAGTCTGATCTCCCTTTTCTAAGGGCACTAATTCCATTCATGAATTAGCTCCCATGACCTAATTACCTCCTCATACCATCACATCAGCAATGAGGGTTTCAGCATTAGAATTTTGGTAGAATACATTCATTCATACCAGTATGATTCTTAAGTTATGATTTTTACTTTCTAGGGCTTTGAAGGAAGTGTTTAAAAATCTGTTTACAAGAGGTTTTGGTCATTATGATCGTCAGCTTAGAAATGATATGTTAGTGATCACTACAATTATTGCTCAAAATCCTGGAGCACCAATGATTGTAAGTATGAATCAATTGCATCGGTTTTAATTGTGGCAGTGGTGGGCATGGAGGAAGAGTCCTAAATTATGTTGGAGTATTCATGTGTATGTATTTTGTTATAATGCTAAGTTCTGCTACACTGTCATGATGGTTACCAGGATGCGTACATAGTATCCCTCTGCCAGTTTTTCTT
The DNA here is from genome assembly GCA_963573935.1 of Arctocebus calabarensis. Classification (NCBI taxonomy): domain Eukaryota; kingdom Metazoa; phylum Chordata; class Mammalia; order Primates; family Lorisidae; genus Arctocebus; species Arctocebus calabarensis. The sequence continues at coordinate 15,312 of CAUYON010107163.1, forward strand.
TGCATTCATTTGGGAATTAGGCACCCTCCTCATATTTTGTGATGTATGTATGTATTTGCCACTTATGATACGTGTCATACCTTCCTAATGATTTAGATTTCTACCTGGTATCATTTCTCTTTTCCTACAAGGACTTAATTTACCATTCCTGTGGTGCCAATCTGCTGGCTACTGGCAACAGACTCTCTTAGCTTTCTATACCTGAAAATATCTTTTAATTCATCTTAATTCTTAAAGTCTGTGTATTCTATGAACCCTGTGTGGAAAAAGTTTTTCTTTTGGCTCTTAAAAGATAATATACCACTATCTTCTGACCTCCATTGTTTCTGATGAGAAATATTCATTATTTTAAATCACTGTTTCTCTACATACAATATATCATTTTTTTCCAATGGCTGTTTTCAAGATTTTTGCTCTATCTTTGGTTTTTATCAATTTTATTATGATGTTCCACAGGTGATCTTTGTATTTATCCTGGCTAGGGTTCATAGAGCTTCTTGGATATGTAAATTTATCCCAATTCGGAGAATTTTTGCCAGTAGTTTGTCAAGTATTTTTCAGCCCCATTCTCTCTCTCCCTTCTTCTGGGACTCCAATTACTCATATGTGTGGCCTTTGATATTGTCCCACAGTTTCCTGAGGCTTTGTTCACTTTTTCAACTATTTTTGTCTCTGTTCTTCAGATTGGATAATTTGTATTAGTTTATATATTTAAATTCATTGATTTTGGCCCAACACAATGGCTCACACCTGTAACCCTAGCACTCTGGGCAGATGGATTGCTTGAGTTCAGGAGATTGAGACCAGGATGAGCAAAAGTGAGACCCCCTCTCTACTAAAAATAGAAAAACTAGCCAGTCTTGTGGCAGGTGCCTATAGTCCCAGATACTTGGGAGGCTTGCCCTAGACCGAGAGTTTCAGGTTGCTGTGAGCTATGACACCACAGCACTCCTCTAACCAGGGCAACAGAGCATGCCTGTGGCTAAGTAAGTAGGGTGCCAGCCCCATATATCGAGGGTGGTGGGTTTGAACCCAACCCTGGCCAAACTACAACCCCCCCCCCAAGAGAATAGAAAATAGCCCGGGGTTGGGGCCGGCACCGGTGGGCCCCGGGGCGCGGGGGGCGGGGGGCAGGGACCTGTTGTCCCAGCTACTTGGGAGGCTGAGGCAAGAGAACAGCCTAAG
>CAUYON010107164.1:0-23231 GCA_963573935.1 Arctocebus calabarensis
TAGTGGCCATTTTAAATCCTTTTGTCGCTGTGTGAGTTGGACTTTGATAAAAAGTTCCTGGATGAGTTTACTTTTGTGTTGGAGGATTACACTGGTCATTATGGAGAATAGGTCTGAGAATATCCTGGAGAGCTGGTTTAGGTATGGCAAATTTCTTTAACATGTGGATGTCATTAAAGTATTTAATTTCTCCGTCATAAATGAAACTCAGTTTAGCTGGATACAAGATCCTGGGTTGAAAGTTATTTTGTTTTAGGAGATTAAAAGCCAATGTCCATTCTCTTCTTGCTTGAAAGGTTGGATCAGAGAGATCTGCGGTTATTCTAATATTCTTCCCCTTGTAGGTTATAGATTTCTTACATCTGGTTGCTTTCAAAATTTTCTCCTTCATATTAACTTTAGTGAACTTAATTATCATGTGCCTGGGGGATGTTTTATTCGAGTTGAGTCATGCTGGGGTTCTGAAAACTGTCTGTAAGATATGATTTTAAAATAGAGCAAAATTAGTTAAATATTAAACATCAGCACACTTGGCAAATGGGTAGTAATCTGAAATTTGAAATGCCAGTTATTAGAGAAGATGAAAGCTTGATATACAGAGAAATAAAAAGAATCTGTATGTAATTTTTTGCATTTTGTCTTTATTAAGATATTCTTTTTTATTTCAAGATCATAAGTAAATTTAAATCTTTTATCCATCTTCTATCAATTTTTGTGAGTGGAGAAATGTATGGATCCAGTTTCAGTCTTTTACATGTGGATATCCAATTCTCCCAGCACTATTTACTAAAAAGGGATTCTTTCCCCCAGTATATATTCTTGTTTCATTTCTCAAAGATAACAAGGGTGTAAGAAGTTAGTTTTATCTCCTGGTTTTCTATTGGGTTCCAGATGTCTATGTCTCTATTTTTGTGCAAATACCATATTTGATATTTGACTAATTAAATGATTATTCTTAAATATAAAAACAATTAAAGGATTTGAATTGTCCTTTGAATATGTACCAAAATATTATCTTATACTTTTTAGATATTTTGATTACTTCATAGCCTATTAATTAATTAATTAATTTTAATGTTGGGGATTCATTTAGGGTAATCTGTAAGTAATTTATACAACACAACACAACCCTGCCCAAGACAGAGGTTATACATTACTAGATATTTTATTTATTTACAAGTTATTTGTATTAATTATTTCTTGCTTTTGTGAAAGAGAATTGTCTATACCTAATGAAGTTCTTTGTGTAATCACCCTATGATGAAGTAATCCCACTTCTGGAAATGTTCCTTAATAATATACCTCCAACAATTAGAAAATACATATGCGTAGTGTTACCACAAAATTACCCATTGCTTGTAATTTCAAAATGTTCAAACATAGGAGTTTTCTTGACTGAAATATGTCATCTATACTCTTAAGAAGTTGGTTATTTAGGTTCTCTGTGAATATGGAGGAAGATGAGAGAGGTTGGGGGATATTTAAAAAAATGTTACTTCTTGGGTGGTGCCTGTGGCTCAAAGGAGTAAGGCGCCGGCCCCATATGCCGGAGGTGGGGGGGTTCAAACCCAGCCCTGGCCAAAAACTGCAAAAAAAAAAAAAAATAAAGTTACTTCTCTGAGCAAAGCATTTTGCATAATATCTGTGTGGATGTATATATAGAGATATAGCCATATACATCTATATATGTGTGTATATAACTCATACAAACAAAAGAAAAATAAAAGAGAACTGATGCAAGTAATTTATGCTTTTTCCCCTTTGGTGGGATTATGGTATCGATTTGAGGTTCATTTGAGTTCATATGCTTTAGTTAGCTTTCTGTTCTTTTTTTCCTTTTTATCCTTATTGATTTAATTTTAATTTTTAAATATGAAGAGCATTGATTTTTTTTAATTATCTATATTGCAAAGGTCTTTGCTCAGAAAAATATCACTTCTGTTTATATATCCTCCAACCTCCCTTATCTTCCTCTACCTTCATAGGGAAACTAATGAATCTACTTCTGCTTTTTTTTTTTTTTTTTGAGACAGAGCCTCAAGCTGTCACTATGGATGAGTCCACTTCTTCACTGTAAGGATGAAACTTATTTTAAAGTAGTAAACTCTTATTAAGAGTTTGGGCATTTAGATTATTTCCAAAATTTTCCAATTGCAGATAATGGTGCAATTTGCAATAATAAATACTTGTGCATATGAATTTTTCAGGTGTTGGATGTATATCATTAAGGAAAATTTCCAGAAGTAGGATTGGTCCATCAGAGGGTTAATGCAAAAATAGTTTCATTAAATGTGATTACTTTCTTACATCAAAGCTGCACCATTCTGCTTCTTGTCAGCAATGTATGAGAACGTGTATGCTGCAGTGGGAAAAGAAACAGATTAAAATTAAAAAACATTACAGGCTGAATTATGTCCTCTCAAAATTCATACATTGAATTCCTAATCCTCAGTATCTCAGAATATGGCTGTCTTTGTATGTAAGGTCTTTAAAGACATAAATAAGTTAAAATTAGTTAACTAGGGAGGGCTCTAATTTAATATAACGGATCTCTCCATAAGAAAAGGAAATTAGGGCACAGACATACTTAAAAGGAAGACCACATTATCTACGAGTAAATAAGAGAGGCCTTAGGAGAGGACAACCTAGCTGACCCTTTGATCTTGAACTTTTAGCTTCCATAACTGTAAGAAAGTAAGCTTCTGCTGTTTAAACTACCCAGCTGTGGAAACTTGTTATGGTAGCCTTAAACTACTAATACAAAGGCCATAATGATTTTGAAAATATTAATTTGAACAAACTTGACCTTCTGGGCATACTACAGAAAATTACTCAAAATTTTAGAATATATCCTTTTTTTGAGGAGTTCATATAACATTCCTGAAAAACTGATGATAATCTGGTTCATAAAATAAATCTCAACACATTTTCAAGGTTATAATTTGCATAAGCTACCTACACTGATCAAAATACCATAAGCTAGAGAATAATATGAAGAAGAAGAATTTTTTTAAAAACTCCAAATGTTTGGAAATTAAAAAATACTTGTCTTAGTAACCATTAGGTCAAAGATAAAATTGTAATTGACCTCATAAAATATTTCTAATTAATTAAAATGAAAATGCCACATATAAAATTCAAACTTATCCTAATACTTAAAAGAAAAATTATAGTCTTAAATGCATATATTGGAAAAAGAAATCCAACACTTTATCACGGACCTAATGTTAGACAGGGAGCTCATGGAGCCAATATAATTGTCTCTTGGCCCAAGTGTGATAATCAGTGATTCCAGTGCATCTACATAATGCACAATTGGAATAGACATACTTATGAGTTGGCAGGATCTCTATATTTGTTCCTGAGACTGTCCAGCAAAGCTATAATCATAAAAAAAAGCATGAAGAGGCTTCTAAAACGTCCCTTACACTAGCATGCAGTTGTAAAGAGCATTGTATTTAGGGACAAAGGAAAAAACTAGTACAAATGAACTGTATGAAGGATATGAGATATGGTGGTCTCCCCCACATTTCCATTTATTATAATTCCCACATCAGACAGCTCCTGAGGATAATAGTTAACTATTGTAACTTAACTAAAATAACATCAATGGCAGCTACTGAGCCTCCAAAAGAACAGATCAACTTCCTTCCAGATGCTTGCTTTTGCAGCCATTGACTTAAAAATGTGTATCCATTTCCATTCTTAAAACAAAGGTGAACTGAAGGAGTTTGAACCTAAGAGGGAAGAAAAGGAGTGTACATTTAGATTTTTTATTTTTAAGTCCTGTATGATGATGCTTGAACCATCTGGGCATTCTGTAGAAAATCACATCGGTCCATTGTATTTATTACATCAAGTTAATCAGAATGAAAAGGAGGATTTGTCAAGTATAAGCAAGGCAAATATGCCAAAGAGTAGGAGAAAAATTCTACAGTTTCAGAGATCACTATTTAAAAGAAGGTTTTAATAGTCCAGTTGCCTGGAGAATGCTAGAAAATCCCCTCAAGGTAAAAAATATTTTTTTCTTGAAAATTCTAACCTCTAAAGATAGAAAACAACTGCCTACTATTTCTCTTTCGGTTCTGGAGAGGAATACTAGGCACTTTCCAAAGTTGGGGAAACTGATCCATTTAATAAAGAATGCCGATAGCTGCCATCTTTGCAGAGCCTAAAGAACGGATTTTGATATTAGTCTGGACTGGAGATCATTCTTGCCATTTAGGCCATGCAATGTGCTGATACTATGGTATTAGAGACATCTTTGATGGAGAGTTCAGGACAAGTCACAATAAAAAATCATAACATAAAACTTTATGGATCTTTATAGCAAGGCCATGAGAGCCTTTCTCTGCAACAGAGAGAGAGCCTTTCTCTTCACCTGCAACAGAGAAATATACACCATTAGCAAAATAACTCTTGGTAAGCTACTGGGCTCTGACGCAGATGTAGCACCTAACTCTCTCAATGGACTATAGATCTAAAATTGCTCATAATGAGCTGAGTTCCAACAAAAGTACTAAGTTATGAGATCAGATTACCCCAAGCAATCGATTGCTAAGATTGAAGTGGTTCACCCTGAATCAGGCATAAACTCTACCAGTGAATGCCTTCTGGTGGATGTTTGTAGCACGTGTTAGCATCTTTCCCACAAATTCACCCACTTCCCTTTCTCCAGACATCTATATCTCCAATTTTCCAATCTTTCTCTTCTAGATCCCTGCCAATCAGCCAAGCAATTAACCACTGCCCATAACCATGACCTTGATGGAGAGCATGAAAACTTCCATGACATAATAGACTTAGATTTTCTCTTATTTTTTCTAAGAGTTTTATAGCTTTTTTGTACTTAAGTCTGCAGTAGATTTGGAGTTAATTTTGTATAAAGTATAAAACAAGTTTAACACTTTGCCTATGGATGTCCAAATGCTTTAGCATCATTTATTGAAAAGAAAATCTTTATTATTTTTGAAATTTTGTCAAAATTATGTTGAAAATATTATGTAAGTCAATTTCTATGTTCTGTATTCTCTTCTACCTGTGTATCCATTCACCAACACTACACAGTCTTGTTCTCAAAGACGTGATCGATTTCTCCTACTTTATTCTTTTTGTTTTTCACATTTGTTTTAGTTATTATGGTTCTTTCACTTCTCTATGCAAATTTAAGAATAATCTAATATTCTCTATACACACATACAAAATTTCTGGGACTTTGAATTACAAAGTGTATAAATTTGTACACAGAATTTGGGGAAATTGACTTATTTACTATTTTTGTCTTCCAGTTTATGAACATCATGTGGCTCTCCATTTATTAAGATTTTGTTTGATTTCTTTAAGCAACTTATATAATCTTCAGAATACAAGTTATAATATAAATAATATAATATAAATTTATATTGATAAGTTTCATTTTATTGATTAAAATGGCATAATACATACATTTAATTTTGGTATTCATATAGATTATCTTGCATTCTTTGAACTTCTTAAACTCACCTATTGGTTCTAAGGTTTTTTGTTTGTTTGTTTTGTTTTTGCTTTTCTGGCTTCATTTTTAAAAGATTCCTTTAGATTTTCTGTTATTCATAAATAGGGACAATTTTATTTCTTTCTCTTGGCTCTGTGTTCTGTGGGGTTTTTTTTGTTTGTTTGTTTGGTTGGTTGGTTTTTGTGCATTTTTTTCTAGTGTTGCTTTGCCTTATACCAGCAAAAATTTCCCAGATCATGCTGAGTAAGACTTAAGACAGCAAATATCCTCAGATTGTTTCTGATCTTAGGAGAAAATCATTTATTCTTACCATAAAGTACAATGTTTTTGGTAGAGGTCTTACTGTTTATGCTCTTTACCAAGTTGAAGAAATTCTTCTCTATTCTCAATTTAATCAGAAATGTTCTTCAAATTTTGTAACATGCTTTTATCACATGCTATAATCATGTGATTTATCTTCTTTAGCCTGATGAAATACATTCATTAATTTCCCCTTCCAAACTCTGATGACATGAATATTAAACCTTTAGTGATACTCCAACAGGCCTCTGAGTCTCTCATATTCATTCTTATTCAGTCTACTTTCTCTATATTCCTTGAGTTGGTTAAGCCGTATGTTCTTATTTCTCAGTTCAGAGAATTCTTTATTCTGCCCTCTCCATTTTTCTATCATGCTCAACCTTTGAAATTGTATTTTGGTTATTTTATTTTCCAGTTCTAAAATTTCCACTTGGTTCAAGTTTTATCTCATTGCTGAGATGCTGAGACTTCCATGTCTTTCTTTTTTTTTTTTTATTAAATATTAGCTGTGTACATTAATGCAATCATGGTACTGATTGCTGGTACAAAGTGCTGGTTTTATATACAATCTGAAATATTTTCATCAAACTGGTTAACATAGCCTTCATGGCATTTTAGTTATTGTGTTCAGACATTTATATTCTGCATTTAGTAAGTTTCACCTGTACCCTTGTTAGATGCACTGGAGGTGTGGCCCCTTCACCCATTCTCCCCCCTCCCTTCCCCGCCCTTACCCCTTTCCCCATATTCTTGTGCTTTAATTGGATTATAGCTTTCATATGAAAGCTATAAATTAGTTTCATAGTAGGGCTGAGTAAATTGGATACTTTTTCTTTGATAAGTCTATTTTTTTAATTTGTTTTAGTTATGTTTCCAATTGCTTATTCAAGTTTTTCTTTTTGTGGCTGTCTAAAATATTTGCCATATAATTTTAACTTTTCTGTTATCTTGGTGTTGGTGTCTATTGATTGTCCTTTTTCATTTAGTTTTAGCTTTACCTAGGTCTTGATATGACATACAATTTTCAACTGAAACATTTGGTATTATATTATAAAACATTGGATATAATTTAAACCTTCATTTTCAGTGGGGTTCTTCAGAAACTAAATAGTGAGGGAGCTAGAAGTCTTGGTATCCCACTGGGCCTCTAATGGGCATGGAAAGGAATTCCATCTTCACATTGATCCTCCCTTGACTTCTTCCTAGTTGAACAGGAGCAATAGCTGTGACTCATTCCTGCTCCTTACCTGCCCTCTACTGACACTCTGTAGGGAACATCAGAGACAGGTGGAGAAAATTCTGACTCTCTAATAGGTCTTCTCTGATAGAACTTTGCTGGGGATAAGGCTGCCAATTTATCACTTCCAGATGGGAATAAAAGCTCTCCCTTCTGAATCATCTCCATTGACATCATTGGAGGACCGGGGAGGAAGATGAATCGGGGACTTATGCTTTTGGTAGGAATAAAGGTTCCAGTTCTTTACTAGACTTTCCCTGATACAACTGCAAATGCAGGACTTTGGGTGCCTTCTTACAGCCTGGCAAGTTGCTCCCCAGCTGGCTTCTGCTGTCATGGGTCAGCGGGAAACCATAGCTTTTTCTCTTGTGTTTGGAGAAGTAGAGAAGTTATTGTCTGAAAATTTCCTATCTTGATAAACCAGCAAACTGACTTTTCCTGGTAATTTGGCTATGGATAGCATGACTTGTTTCCTTCTTTGTTTTCTGTCTACATCTACCATCATTTCATCATTGCTGGCTTTTTCATCTCTAAGCCTGGGAAGTCAGAGGCAAAAATAAAACACAGAAAACAACATGTCCCTCTTTGGATTTCCAGTTTCTTGGTGGTCTCCTGTCTTCTCTACACCTTTCAGAGTCTCATTTTGCTTTTTGTTCCACATAAAATAACTGGTTTTAAATATATACAGTAGGAGAAATATGAAAAATTATATCCACTTCATCCTTTGTTTTGTTCCCCAGGCTGGTCTCAAACTTGTGCCCTCAATAGATCCTACCACCTCAGCCTCACAATTAGCTTAGATTACAGGAATAAGCCACTGGAACCAATATCACAGTTCATCATATATATATATTCATATATTATATAATTATATATTGATTATTGTAGTATATATTAATTATTATGTTATATGTTATACATTATTACTTATATATTTGTTATTTTGGGGGATTCATTGAGGGTATGAGGAATCAGGTTACATTGATTGCATTTGTTAGGTAAAATTCCTTTTATAATTGTATCCTGCCCCTGAAGGGAAAAAAAAATATATATATATATATTTAATATTCATTACTCTTCTTTTTTCTGTGGTGGTGACTTAAATTTGCAAAGGGTCCAATTTTATAAAAAGAAACCAAAACTATAATATGAGTTCATGACATGTTCAGAACAATGATAACTAGAGTCTTTTAACCTCTGAAACATCAATTATTTCATTTTTTAATGAGAAATGGAGACAAATATAAATTAAAATTAGCTTTAGTATGTTGAGTTTGTTACTCCACTTGTTTATTATCTTTTGGTTATGTGTGTCTCTGAACTACAGAAGAGATTAGAAAGATAAAATACAATAAGCTTATTAAACATGATCTCAAAAAACTACAAAACAAATAAGAAAAAAAGGAAGAAAGAAAGAAACTTTGAAAGTATACACAAACATGTGAGATAAATTTTTAGGTAAGGTATTAAAAAAAGTTTCTGAGAAAATCCATAAAAGGTTTAGCTTGCATTTACCTCTGTGATTCACTCAAAATAAAGAAAAGTTGAATGTGTTGACATCAAGTCTCAGATTCCCAAGAACTCAAGAAATTATAAACACTCCTCTGAGCCACAGTTGCCTCCCCGACATATGAAAAAATGCTCATCATCCCTAATTCTTAGAGAAATGCACATCAAAACTACTGTGAGATACCATTTAACCCCAACGGAAACGGCCCACATCAAAAAATCTCAAAACTGCTGATGCTGGCATGGATGGGAGGGAACACTTTTACACTGCTGGTAGGACTGCAAAATAATACAACCTTTTTGGAAGGAAGTAATGAGAACCAACAAAGAACTCAAGAGAGACCTCCCAATTTATCCTGCAATCCCATTACTGGACATGTACCCAGAAGGAAAAAAGTCCTTTTATACAATTTGTACTAAGGTTCAGTGATCTTTCTTGAGTAAATATTTCTCTGATTTTTTTCAACTTTTTGGTTAGTAAATACAATTTTTAAAAGTGTATTTTGAAAAATTTCGTCATCATTTTCACTGTTTTTTTATTGAAGAACAAATTTACAAAGGCCTTTACTTTTGCACTTTGGATTTTAATTTTGTCATCACTAATGGAATTCTCATTTACTTTTAAATGTCTTGTTATAATGGCTTTGTCCATTGTACTGGCAAGAATTTTTATTTTTCATCAGTAGGAAGGTAAAGAAAGCGTATGCTCATTCCTTCTTCACTACAACTAAAATCTTTGCATCATGTTCTTTACTCAAATCAAAACCAGAACTTTATATAACATATTAACTTGATTTGTTATTGACTCATGACAGCAATAAAAACCCTGGAAATTTTATTAGTCTTTTTAAAGGTCAAAAGTACTCCACATTTATTGTAAATATGCTTGTCTATTAAAAATTAAGTGAAGAACATTTTCTTTTTATTATATGGCATATTTTGCATTACATATTCTTTCAAAGTTAAATACTATTTTATAGCTCAGAAAAGTGTTTTTATTTCATTATTAACAAAATATGGAATAATACAATAGAATCTCTTTAAGATGACCACCCAAGGGATTGTAACAAACTGATAAAACATATGGAGCTAGGCCTATGGTACTAATAAATGCATGTGGCATATGTCCAGTCTATAAAAAAAAGGTCAATTTAAGGAGATGGTTAATGTAAGGAGGTGGTCAACTATGGAGGTTCTACTGTGTGTGTGTATATCTATATCAATATTATGTGTGTATATATATATCAATATATACAAAAAGCATAAAAGACACAAAAGCAGTCTGACATTTGTAACTATGGTGAAATCTTAAACAACTATTTCTCAGAATGCTTCCTTTGCCTTTGATTATACCCTTTGGTTCCATTTCGGAGACTTGGATGCTTTAATTGCTGTAATTGCCTTACTATACCTATACCATAAGGGCAGTTTTCATTATTCCATTTGTTGTTGTTATTATTAAACAGAGTGCTTTAGAAAAAAAGTTGGTAAATGATCTAGGATTAAGTAATCCATTTCATAGCTTCATTCATTTTCCAAGTTCTGAGAGGGTTTTCTAAGAGTACAATTCTATGGTGACCATACTATCTCTATCTAGAGTGGTACTCTAGGATTTAGAGTTATGTGTCAGGAAGCTGAGTGATAATGTGCAATAATATATTAGAAACTATCCTGTGTATTTCAGATGAAAGTGATTAGATACACGATTTGAGAAATATCAGTGTAGTTGCTAGCACAGCTCTTGTGCCCCCCAAAATATTCATCCATAATGGCAAGGAAAATATGTAAAACCATGTACACATGATTAAATATACATATTAATATTTGAGTATAAATCTGCATTTTATTAATTAAAAAGACAGTAATTAATTAAGCATTTTGTAAAACTATTTATATAGACTATATCTTAGCCAGACTTTCTCATTCATTGTTTTATCTTTCCATTGTTACAAACATTTAGATGGAATGGACAAATTTCTTATTTAAAAGCTCTGAAATTAAAAGTATGAAAAACATATAAATAGATTATAACTGGTGAAGCTACCAAAGAGTATATGTTTTGTAATTGCATCAGGGAGTTTAATAAATGTCTCTATGTTTTAATAATTTGACATAATTTTAGAGGCAAAGAATATTGCATTTAATTCAAATACTCTTGTGATCTTTAAAAAAGTAACCAATTTCTATCAGTGGTATCTTGGAAAAATTATTTTTATGTGTAGGCAAAATTGCTAGTTCCAAGAGAGGGGGTAAAAGTGGTATTTATGGTGTGGGAAGGTCAGTGTATTTCCACATCATTACTTGTCTCATTTCTTTTGTTACATTACAAATTATGTAATTTCTCTTCACTGAGATAAACATATATTATCCTCACCTTGTTTTGATTATTTTTCTATTATAATGCTCTAAACTTGTAAAATTAGGAATGTCCTGTCTTTATAAGAAAATTAGAATTTATGTGTACTATGTGGTAGTAAATAGAAACTTACTATACCGAATTGTCTTACACGGAATTCAAACTATAATTAAGAGTTATCAAAGAAAACATAAAATACCCAAGTAAAATATTTTGGCCCTGATTATTTTAAAAGTCTGAACTTTATTGCAAAAGCAGTCTGACATTTTTAACTATGGTGAAATCTTAAACAACTATTTCTCAGAATGCTTCCTTTGCTTTTGATTATACCCTTTGGATCCATTTTAGAGCCTTGGATGCTTTAATTGCCATCTCTTACCAGTCAAGAGACTAAATTACAGGAATTTTAGGTGAAAGAAGTGATAGTTCTTCTGTGCTGTTGGATACATATCAATGGAACAGAACTGCGTTTTGTCCCTGCTATTTTCTTTAGGCTTGGGAGCCAGAAAGTATCATCAGAGAACAAATATCCTGTTTAAAACTGAGAAGACAAAATATTTCACCACCACACAAAATGTCGTGAAATTATCCTTGAGGGAGGAGGTACATTTTGAAAGGGATACTAAAAGATTTTGACATGTAGAAACAACTCTAAATGAAACAATTTAGAGAACTGTTAGAGAACACAATGTTTGCAGATGGAACCTACGACGAAAATCATTATTTTGTAGTTGTCAGTCAGACAATCCTGCAAACTAAAAACAGAGCAGATCCTGGAGAAACATATCTACCGGTAGCTGAGTTTTAGGCTCCGCTTTTTAATTTTAGGCTCCACTTTTTTCACCTCCAAGGTTACTTACTCTCTGCCAACCCATAGGAAATAAATTGAAGAATTCTCAGTCTCATGTAACAGAGGCGTCTATTCAGACGTGCGAGGTTGGCGTTCATGTTGCTGCTAGCAATAAGAGTTATTGTTGTTAATAATTCAGTGTGACCCATCTCTGCAAGGATTTGAGCAGGATGACTAAGGATACTTACTGGCTATTCCCCAAATGTTTCCTGCCACTTTGGTGTGATATATGACACATTATGAAGGTATAAAAGATTCTTAAAATACGTTCATGTGAATCTGAAAATACTCATGCACTACTGAGTCTATGAAGATATGAACTGAGACTGAACACTCACTTAGGACCAAGTTCACATGTACTTTGTCTTGTTTCCTTTTTATATGCAAATGTTATTAAACTTACCGCATTTCTTCTCAGATGAGTGCACTATATGAGAATGAATCAGATTTTTGACCGAATATAGGTGATCTGTGTCAGTGAGAGACAGTCTGCCATTTCAATAGTTTGGTTGTACCTACTAAGAAAATAAAATGTCCTGGTCAGTAGTGATATTCAAAAAACAAATGGTCTCCAGTTTATGATGGTTAAGCTTATGATTTTTGGATTTTACAGTTGTAAGAAAGCAGTAAACATTTGGCAGAAAGTGGTAGGATACTTAATCAGCTGTCAGTCCCAGCTCATGGTCAGCCACTGGACCAGTGGGATATGCTGTGTTACTAGATGATTTTGCCTAGCTGGGGCTAATGTAAGTAAGTATTCTGAGCATACTCATGGCAGGCAAGGCTAAGCTATTAAGTTCAGCAGATGAGGTTCATTAGATGCACTTTTGTCCTGTGTATTTTCAACTTAAGATGAGTTTATCAAGACATTTGCCCATCATAAGTTGAGAGGTGTCAGTATTCAACAAATGATATGACTGAAATGCTGAAAAATCAGAATAGAGCACAGCCAATCATGATCATCACTTCTCAAAAATTGCCAGGAGAGGGTTGGTGGCATATTAGCTCTGGACCTCAAAAAGATATTTCTGAGTTTCAAAAGTTCACATTTCAATAGCCATCCCTAGCCCCAAATTTCTGCTTTGGTGCCATTACTGCCTTCTATACTATCCTGTGGCTTTTCATTTATTTCTACCAATGCCATATATCAATCAAATAACCAAACCGGAAAATAAATTTATCTGGTGGATATTAGTTTTGGAATCTCTGGGTAGCCTTAAAACTCAGGAACCAAGAGAGGGAGTAAAATAGAAGAAACCAGAACCACTGGTTAATGGATGGCAGTGACACCATGCACCTGCGATGGAATCCCGACCAGTCCTTGTGTCTTCCCAGTGCTTGCTGGACATTCAGTAAACTGAACTGGAGCATTTCCTGTATAACTTGGGTTACTTTTGAGTATGGGAAGCTACGGGGAGTGGGGGAGCCCACTTTGCTCCCCATAGAGCAGCAGTTCTCAACCTGTGGGGCATGACCCACAGGAACTGTATTAAAGGGTTGCAGCATTAGGAAAGTTGAGAACCACTGCCATAAAGATAGTCAAGTATTGGCTTTCAAAATTTATGCAGAATGGTAAATCTCCTAAATATTAAAAATTTGGAAAACAAAAAAATGTAGTATAATTTAACCTTTTGGGTATCTCAATTTCCTTCTCTGTACAATATAGATAATATTTTTACCTATGTCAAGAGCTATTAGAGAATTGAATGATATAATAATGCATATAAAATATTCAAACCAGTGCCTGGCATACAGTAAGTGATTAATAAATACTATGTACTGCTATCATTACTTAACATTAATATCATCAAGACATAGCAACATACATGTTTTTGTCATCATCACCTTTGAAATTCATTCCCACAGACAGACACTTCAGTGAGTGGTCTCTGTAACATAGTCTTCATCAGTATTTAAAGTAAGGACATTGGAGTTTATAGTGTAATACCAGAAAACATTTAATTTACAAGCTAATGTTACACTATCCTGCCCTTAAAAAGTTCTCAGTGAATTTTGTCACCTTTGGTTCTATTTTTATGCCTAATTGTTAGATTCTCACCTCTGATTCTCTCTCTCTACTAAGAATTCCTGAGCATTTATTAAACATTTAGAATTTTCCTCCATCTTTTTCCTTTACGGCTTTTCATTATCACCTCATGCATTTTCAATTTATTTTCTTAAAGTATATATACATGAATACACATAAATATGCAAACACAAATGTGTAAAGAAATTTTCTTTGCAAAGAAGAGCTATTTTTCCTTTATATAGTACTACCTTTCCACATCGTATTATAATATGCTCTATTTATATGTAATGAGAGACTGTCACACGCCCACATTTTGGGACCGTTCATGTTCTGAAAAATATGTTACTTTCAATGGGAAACTATAAAGCTTCAATGGCATTGTTTTGTTGGTTTTCCATTAAATGAGCATTTATATTTTTTTTCATGAAAGTACTAGTAAGCTTTACTAGTACTAATGCCCTTCTTTTTAGGGCATTCAGGTCCAGAAGTTCCCAAACAATGAAAATATGTGTATTTAAGTATTTAAAAATAATTTTACAACTGCTAACATTGGAGGATTTGAAACTTAACAAGTTTGCAAATAGAAAAAATTTAAATAATAATAAATATTGCACTTTCAATGTCACAAAATAAGAAAGCAATTAATTATTTATATATGATGGGAAGCTACGGGAAACTAAGAAAGAAGTTAACAAACATGACCGCGGCCCAATTAGTCTGCGAATAATTAACTTGCTTTGAACATGTTGCAATGAGGCTCAGACAACAAGTTTGATCTAGTCACGGGCTAGTTAACTTGGCTTTTCACCGTTGCTGCATATTTTATTTCTAACTTTTGTGGTTAACTCTTACTGGTGTCAATGATCATAAGGAGTAACAAGACTCAGAGCGTAGATGGACATTAATAAGTCCATCTACTCAACTTGGCATTCTGGGGGTAGGTCAATAATCTTGAAACGATGACAATATTTCCACTTCCACTTCTAATATGATTGTTAAAAATAAATTTATAGAATTCCTTTCATTCCCACAGACATACACTTTACGCAGGATGGTAAACTTCCTAAACAGCTAGTCTCTTGTTGGAAAGCAATTCAAAACTGCTTTACATAGATTAGAATTTATAGAATGCTTGACAGAGAGTATAAACAGTGCCTTCATATAAACTATGCCATTTACACAAGATGAAAAGATACTTACACTCCCTGCCTGTATCCATCTCATTTACACAGTGCGTAGAGCACTGAAAAGTAAAGAGTAATATAAAAATACCTATGTAAGAAAGAAATTTTCTCATAAACAATGAAGCAAAAGGAAAATGTACATCTCAGAGGATTGAGGAAAAGGCCCATCTTACTCATATTAATGTGAAAATCAAATGTATGAGACATAATGTAAAAAGTAAATGTATAAGTTGTTAGTTAAATAAGAAAAAATTCAATAGCCCATGACCATTGAATCAGTCAATGATTTTTTGCCAACATTTTATAAAATCAACCTCACTATTGAATTAATTTTTGTGTGTGAAGCTTAGTCACACTTGGTGATGCTTTCGCACTTGATGAAAGACACTAATTTTTGTGGCAATGTCAAAATTTTTCTGACTAAGCCTTCATTAAGGCAAAGCATTCTATAAATATTTATTTTGTTTATTTTAAGCAATGAACTAATAAATAAGAAACGAATTAAGAACAGAAAATGTACTTTAATAGTTCAGAGGTAGTTCTCTTGAAATTTCTGACTCTGTCAAATTATTATGTTTTACTTAAATGTGGAAAATTTTGCCATATTCTCTATATTCTTCATTATCATGCCTGAGCAAATTCTCTATAGTCTTCATTATCTTTCTTTAGTCTCCAAGAGTAGTGTCATAAAGATTAATAAATTATTGCCTAAGAAGTATTTTTGACAATTTATTATGAGTTCTGTGATGAATGGAAAACTGAAAACTGAGGCATTTAGCCAAAAGACTTAGGTTAAAATAAAATATAGTTTTAAAGGTTTGAGACATTGCGCTAGCATTTTTCTAATTTTATTTTTCTGAAGCCTAAAAAATATTGCCTATTTTTTCAAACTTTAATTACTATACTGAATATGTTTTCATTATTAATGGGATATAGTAAAAAATTCTGATTAAATAGAAATGCTTTATAAAAGCTATCTCTATATATAGTTCTGGCCAATAGAAACCCACCTTTAAAAGATTTATCAAGCTTGACTAGGCAGTTAGTATGTCCCTTGCTGGAAAGCAATTCAAATCTGCTTTACATAGATTAGGCCATTTTTAATGATTTTTTTTCCCAAATGCAGCTTTCAGCAGAAAATGAGTATCTTACTACTAAAACAGGTACCCAATTTAGTAATGTGATGTAAGAGCAATGACCAAAAAATGGGCAAACTCAAAAAAAGTACAATATTTGGGATTCACGTTTCTAGGAATATCTGATTTCTACATTTTTACAAATTTTTTTAAATCATCAGGGTGACATTCATGATATTAGGGATTGATTCTGTAGGCGGTTCTGCAGTTCAAAGCAAACATCCACATGCATAGCTCTGGAGGTAGGATATTGAAAAAAGGTTGAATGAAGTTATGGAAAATTAAAGGGTTACTATTTCTATGATTTCAGCTTTCATTTTGCAAACATTCCAGGTTACAGAAACAGGAATAAGAATTAGGCAAGGCCCTGGCACCAGCATTTATTTGGCAAGCCAAAGTGGCAAAATCAAGTTTAATAAGAAAAGACAAATATTTAGTTTTCTGAATGGTTTTTGGACAGAATTTCGAGATTGCAGAGTGCTAAGAGCAGACGTTTAGTCTTCTTATTCTTTCACTTTGAGATTTACAGTAGTTCCTGGACATGCTTCTTGAAAGATTTTCATTCTCTTTCTTGCTTTATTTTTTAAAGACAAATTTTAAAAGTTAGACAAATTTTAAAATTAAGGCCCAAAACAAAAACACCTGAGGGGATATTAGATTGGTGAATCATTTCCCTATTTCTTTTATTTTGACAGTGAAAATGTATGAAGGTTATCAAGAAACTGGATTTCATCTAGGAACTCTTATTTTGTTTGGAATGTATCTGTTTGACCCTTGGTGTATTATCATCTAATGTTCATTCCACTGTAGCCACTAGATCAAGTCTGGGAGAATAAGCACTTTCACAGTAATGAGTTTAAAAAAAACAAAACTGCAAGTACAAGAAAAACTTATGTACTGAATTTGCACTTCTCAAGGAAGTGAAGGCTAAACATAAAACCCACAAAAATATTTGTTGGCATTTAATATCCTGAGCAGGTTTGTGTCTGCTTTTTTCTTGTGATCAGTGACATGACCCCAGTGAAAGACAAAATTTCCGAGAACACATCAGCACTTACTTTAAAATTTAGTAGTTATATTAATGCTATAATAGAAGATGAGACATCTGTATTTGCATATATGTCACTCTATAAGATACGACATTTCAAAGTTGTTAAAAATAACTGGCTATTCTTAATTCAGTGTGCTCATACTTGATTTTAAGTTTTCCTTTCCATTTATAAAAAGTTTACGGATAGTGAAAAATGAGTTAGTTCTATTAATGAACAAAATAATTTCAAAAATTTAAAAGATACCAGGTTTATATAATTTTCTTTAACAGATGCTTCAATTATAGAAGATCAAATAACATTAGTAATTTTGGGGTACTTTAACCCAAGTTATCATATTTGAATACTCTATTTAGTGGACTTAGGAGTCAATTCAAATTTCATGAAAGTAGAGCTTCCTGACGTAAACAATGCTCTTGGTGAATTAAGAAAACATTTCTGGGCAGTGCCTGTGGCTCAAAGGAGTAGGGCGCTGGCCCCATATGCTGGATGTGGTGGGTTCGAGCCCAGCCCCAGCCAAAAACTGCAAAAAAAAAAAAAAAAGAAAAGAAAAAGAAAACATTGCCATAGAGACGCACTTGAGAATTGTCATGACACCCATATCACTCATAATTTTGTTCATACAGATTGTAAAATTCTACCAAGCTAAATATATAAGCTAATGATCAGAATATACACCCAATTTTATACATACACAATATCATAAACAAATGAGAAAATTTATCTGTTGAAACTATTAATACCAAAATACCTCTGCCTTAGCAGTAAAAGTCTTCTCTTTCCTAATTATCAATTGGATTTTTGGAAGTGGCTTTGCCTTGAAATTATTTCTATAAAATATAAGGAAACAGTTGAACAAATCAATCTATGAGAATGTGAACAATTTACAAGTTTAATTTTGAAATGTTTGAAATCACAATTTTTAGTATCTCAAATTGTAGGAGGAATCTTTGGATGGACTTCCTATTTCTTCTCTGTTTTTCTTTTTTTGATGAGAAGGAAAGAGGAGTTTTTTAACTTGCCAACAGAAGAGGAGGACGGAGACTACTACCTACAATGCCACCATCCTCATAATGAGCAGACATACAGGGCTTTAAGGGGGGGGGTTCTCAACTTCAGGAAATTGATGAATTGATCTTGATCATAGCATCTCTGCTAAAGATAATTCCATCATCTTCGCCCACCTGGGAGGCCCACCCTGGACCTCTCCTGCCCTGTGTGGGCAGTAGGTGCAGTTCTGTTGAGCCATCTCCTATAGCACAAAGAACAAAAGCCACCCCCTCTCCCTCCCAACCACTGGCCTGAAGCAGGGATGCAGGTCTTAGTTCTCCAAAAGGACTGGGGGATATTTTAAAAGGAGTAGAACATTTTTGCCTTTCTTTATTTCCAGGCCATTCCTTCTGTTGCATATTCTCCTCAGCCAGTTTTTCCCTTTTGTATCTATGGGGAGAGGAATGACATATCCCTTCAGCTCCTTCCTGCTGCACTGGGGAGATGTTTTAGATGGAAAGTTTATACTTATGGGTGCCCTTGCAAAGCTTTGCCAGTGTATTTAAAACAACAGATTATCATGTGAAAACGTTGTAAGTGAAGGCTACAACAGTGAGGATTTTTTTTTTTTTTGAGACAGAGTCTCACCCTGTTACCCTAGGTCGAGTGCTGTGGTGTCATCCTAGCTCACAGCAACCTCAAACTCTTGGGCTCAAGTGATTGTCTTGCCTCAGTCTCCAAGTAGCTGGGATTACAGGTGCCCACCACAAAGCCTGCTTAGTTTTTCTATTTTTAGTAGAGACAGGAGTCTCACTCTTTCCCAGGCTGGTCTGGAACTCCTGAGCTCAAGTATTCCCCTTACCTCGCTCTCCCAGAGTGGTAGTATTACAGCCCTGAGCCACAGAATCTGGCCAACAGTGAGACTGATAAAGCCAAATGGACTGTTGGCTTATACACAACGTGTGATACATGGCTAGGCTGGAAAGAAATACAAAACCTCTGAGTGCAGAGGTAGTAGTGGCACCCTGTGTGTGATGCTAGAGATTGGGTTCAGTAATTCCAAAATCATTCACCAAATAAGGTATAGGATGACAAATCCATTAGTAAGCCAGATCAACAGAAGAGGTGATACACCTTGGAAATCCTCAGCATGGGGTTGTCTCTCTATCCTATAAACAGAATAAATAATCAAAGAAAAGTTAGAAAAAAGATTATTTTCATTTTTGCCTTTTCCTTAAACAGATACTTGATATCACCTAAAGGCTAGCCCCTCCAATGGGGGTTTGGGTCCTCTTCTTCCATGGGCTCTTATAAACTATTTCTTAAGGGCTTAACTTAAGCCTCCTTCTGAGAGCCACTGTTATCTAAAGAACAAGCAGCAACGCCCTATCCCACTTTCTTGCATTAATTCTAGGATTCACGCAATTTCCATTCTAGACGTAGGGCTTTGCTTATTTGCTGGACTATCTCCACTACAAAGAGGGTCCATTATCATTCTGCATGGAGAAGGGAACCTATGACCATCTTAACTACTTATGAGATCACTGTGTCCACCATGTCTAACTCCTTGGAAAAATGGTTCACCTGGTTCCCACTTGAAGAAGTTTATGGGCAACCACGGAACATTGTTAAGCATATCCAGGTAGTATATATGCTACCCATGGCCAGCAGCATGTCATGTCAAAGCCACTGAACAATACTGTGAGAGGATGGTCTCTTTGCCTCCTGGCAATAGCAGCTACTTGTGAGTTGGCTGTAAATACTCTCAATCCTGCCATCCTTTTGCCTTTACAACATGACTGTTTAAAGGTTCTGTAGGTTGTGTATTCTAACAAGATAGATCTGTAACATCAGCTGATGCCAGAGCAAGTCTGAGATCCTTTTCACTGACAGAGTGATTCAGGATTCTGCCATTTAGGGCTGGACAGGGACCCCAGTTTCCTAGACATGGGCAGTTTCATGTAAGTCTGGCCTTTTCTGAAGTGGTCACCCTGCAGGTTTTTTCTGGGAGCTGGAGGGACTGCATTCATTTGTTAATATACTCATCAACATTGAAAAGGTGTCTTTCATCCCCAAGTCCTGGCCAAGTGTAATACTCAAGACTTTATATCCCTCTAAACAGAAGATCCATGAGAGACTTCCCACTTGGATCTTTACTTCTTCTAGAAGTGCTGGTGCTTTTTGTTCCGTCTGCATTCCTTTCTATCTAAGATCCTGTCTTACCACTGATCTGTGGTACATGAGTTCATTTTAAAATCTCTGAGACCAAGGACCTACTACAAAAATTCCCCCAATAAGACCTACTTTATAGACAATGGGGGCTAGATGTATGGTGACCATGGCAGCAGCACTGATGCCTGGGACTTCAGCCCAGGAAGCTGAGTTGCAGGTATTTAGAGGAAAACTAGTAATATATCCTTTTATGACTGTGCACGCTCATAGTGACAATTGAAAGAGCATCTCATGAGGGCAGGAAATAAGACTATTAAGTATGTCACCAAAATAATGACCTTAACACAGGATAAAATGCTGAGCCCAAACAGGTGGCCAGCATGGCAAAAAGAAATCAAGCCACTGGTCGAGTTGCTAAGGTGGTCACTGGAGGAAATCTGTCCTCTGGGGTCGTTGCTAGCCTAGCTAGATTTATATCTCCCTTAAAGCTAAAGGCTGGGTTTATGCCATTCAAGATGGCACAGCTAGGTGGAGACAGAATTCTCATGAACTCATTCTCTTGCTGAAGTTTTGGTTCAGCATCTTATGAGTGCCTACATGAAGACACAGTTTACGAGTGTGATGCTTTAATGGCTTTTTGGATCCTCATTTGTGAGGATACTGTTTGAAACAGATTGTTTATGTGCCTGGGGTTGTCCAAGGACAGAGAAATGACCCACTGCACAAAGAGCCCAACATCTGAGGGGTCTAACCTTTTTGACGATTGGGAGTTTCACTCCATGGCATATACCTTTCCATGCTGGGCAGAGTCTTGCCCTACCTGAGTGGAGATAGCATCTAAAATTTCAGGACTGGCTCCTACCAGGACCTGCTGGCCCAGTACAGGGCCTTTCCTGACTTTCTTCACATGTACTGTAGCACAGAGCAGCACAGGCATGGATGATGGGCATCCCTAGTGATGGAAAGAGGACAAGCAGATGGAGACAATGGCATGCTGGTGATGAGGACAGTGGATAGGAGCTTAGCAGAGCCTCCTACAGTGAGCATGACAGCAGGCACCACAGCAGCATGGCTGAACTGCAGAAATCTATGGCTAAGAGGGAAGGAAGCTGGAAATCAAGAGAGGGAGAGGCAGATAGGATCAGTTAAGCTGTCTGCGTCCTGGGACTTCCCTTCCTGTTGCTGCCCTGGCTTCTAACTATTGGTCAGTCTCTGGACCAACAGGCCCATTGTCTACAGAATCCTGAATTTCCTATTTATAATGGTTAAGTTTATATTCTACATTGAAATAGATTGATATTGAGTAAGGTTTTGATTTTTAGCATCTATATTTGGTAAAACATTTAAATGAATTATAAATAAGTAAAACTTATTTTATAAGTTTTGCCTCATAAAAATATTTGTTGAAGAGATGGCTCCAGACTGGAAATAAACAAATATAGTTTTAAATATTTACGTATTTTAAAATAGAAACTTAGAATTGAATACATTTTCCATTTAGCTTTATTTACTCAGAGTTTATCAGGTACTTCGACATAGGTTGAAAGATTGTACTTCATCAATATGATGACAAACAGAAGAAGAGTTAACTAAAGATAACAATTTAAAATTTTTTCACCATAAAATGTGCCTTTTAAGAAGATTACACAGAATTTTATAAAAATAGACCATATATAAAGAAATGCATTCCTGAATGTAACCAGTTCCATGATATTAAAGATATATACATACACATATATTTTATTAAAAATATATATATATATACATATATTTCAAGACTAAAGATTCTGTTGGTTGTATTCTTAAAGTTCAAATTTGAATTTCACTTCAATGTACATGGATATATTTTGTTTTTATTTCTCAAGTATCTTACCTTTGAAAATAGTTTGGGCAAAGATCTATCTAATTGATAGATCCATGTAAAATAAAAGTTACATCATCAACAAATAAATTTTTGTCAAAAATCTTTTGTAAAATTATGTGATGTTAAATTTTTTAACACACTCATTCAAAGATGTTCTGGCTTTGATGAGAAATTGAGTAATCAGAACACTCTTATTTATCACTTCCTCTACCAGAATGCACAGTAACAACCGAGGTGAAAGATTAGAGGGATATTTGCGCACAAAGCATAATCATTAAATTTGGAGCACCACACTACCACTGAGATGAAGCACAATTAATAGGGCAGGAAAATCAAAAGTTTTAAGGAATATTGTTTACAAGATGGTAGAGCGTGTGGGTAAAATAGAGAAAGAATAAGCAGTCATGAAGCCAATGGTGAATAAAGTCTATGAAAAGTATTGCCGCTTGAATACAAATTCCATGGATAAATTGAACAATAGTACAGCCCCCCAAAATAATAAATTAGAATACTAATTTGTAATCTATTGGAGGCCATAAGGAAGCAATGAAAAAGAAGAACTAGACTGGGCACCTGTAGTTCAGTGGCTTGGGCACCAATCATGTATACCAGGAGCTGGCAGGTTCGAACTCAGCCTGGGCCTGCCAAATAACGACGACTACAACCAAAGGCTGGTAGTTGTGGTGGGCACCTGTAGTCCCAGCTACTTGGGAGGTTGAGGCAAGAGAATTTCTTACGCCCAGGAATTGGAGTTTGCTGTGAGCTGTGACGTGACAGCACTCAACCAAGGGTTACATAGTGAGACTCTGTCTCAAAAAAAAAAAAAAAAAAGAAAGAAAGAAAAGAAAAAGAAGTGTTAAAAATGTCAGAGAAGGTGATGGATGGGTAAAATAGATATGTTATGATGTGTAGAGTAGGAGACAGGAAAAAACAGTGAAAAGAGTGGGAGGAAAATGAATATTTGAGAAAACAATAACCTATAGTTTCTCCTAATTAAAGAAAAATTAATTCAGGTCAAAAAATTTCCTAAACTGTGGTACCATATAGATTTTAAACCCCCT
>CAUYON010107166.1:0-19351 GCA_963573935.1 Arctocebus calabarensis
AATTATTGCACAAGAAGATGGGGAAAGGGGAGAGAGGGAAGGGGAGGGAGAGGGTGTGGGGAAAGAGGATAAAGGGTGAGATCACACTTGTGGTGCATATTTGAAGGGTCAGGAGAAAACTTCTAAATATGGATCAAAAATCTCATGAATGTTGTGTCAATCAGGTTGATAAAAATATCTCAGATTGTATGTGAAGCCAGCACACTGTACCCCATGACTGAATTATTGTACCCAGCTATGATTCAATAAAAAAAAAAAAAAAAAGAATGTATAGAGTGGGGAATTGAGAAGTATGTGAGAGTTTTTGGGAGTGTGAGAGGTGAGAGAAATTGTCATTAGATAGTAGTGATTGTAGCACAGTGTTGTGAATATACTCAAGTTATGTAATTGTATGCTTTAAAAAATTGTGAATTTTAAAAAGATATAGTGAATTTTGAATTTTCTAAATTTTATCTTAAATTTTCAAAAAATACTATACTTTTCTTGCCAAATAGTACCTTTTAAATACTGTTAAATTTACTAGATCTTACTTTCATTATGGTTAAAATATGGAACTGATGTATATCTAACAAGATTTTTATAAGACTTAAGTTATATAACACGTGAGAAGAGGGAAATCAACTCACAGAAAATCATTATGCACAAGATACATGTTCCATTTACTAATCGTTACTTAATTCCATTAGTGCACCAAATGTCTCTACAAGACAGTGATAATATTTTCTTTTACTTACCAAATTATTTCTAATATTATACATAGCACATCATGCATAGTAAAGTTTTTAAAGTAAAAAGTTCAATAGAAGTTAAAAGAATATATGTATAAATTTACTAGCCTTCAATAAGTAATATTTTTATGCATACCCTATTTAATTTAAGAAAATATGGAGCCGGGTGAATATACGACATCTGACAATTACCTTTGCTACCTACCCCATTGATGAATATCACTAGTGTCACCTCTCAAGTACCTCCCTTGGGAAGCTATGCACTGACTCCAGCTGCCAGCCCACCATTCAAAGCACTCTTCAGCAGTGAGGTAAGTAGCCTTTTTTAGGATGAGTTCCCTAACTTAAGTGTCCAACCTCATGTTTTTAGTGGCTCTAAAAATGTACATTTTAAAAAGGATGCTTTCATTCAGAATTAATAGTAGAGATGTAAATGAATAAGTAGCTCACAAATAGATCATTCTTTTACATGTGAAAATTTCTACTGAAAAGGAAACCAGAACTGATGTGGGATATGTGACAGACTGAGTGTCATCTTCCAGTCCTCAATGTACATTTCTGCCCTTAAAATTAAGCTTTACATGAACACTAGCCACTCAAATAAAGCCTGATTCTGGTTACTTTAGAGATGGATAAGAACAGAGACACATCAGACTTGGACCACACATGACTATCCTAGGCCAAGGAAGGCAAACAGACTTGCCTGACAAAAGAAAATCACTCTCTCTCTCTTTTCACTAATTTATGACAGGGAGAAATTACTTCATTTGTTCCTCCCAAGCCTAGAAATCTTATAATATCTTTGAACAGATTCTGAAAGTGCTTTTACTTTTCCACGTAAGATTCCTACATCTTAGAATTTAAGTCCATATTGTCTAATATTCATGATGGTAAGATCTTGTCAATAAGATTGACCTGGGATACTTCAATTTCAGTTCCCAGACACCCCTCCTAGAGGTTCTCATTCCTTAGAAAAAAGAGGAACTCAGGAATAGATAACCTCCAACTTGTGATCATTCTGTCATCTTTGCGAATGTTTCTTTATAGTTACCAAAAGTATTCATGTATACTAATACACTATGAAATCAAAAAAAGAAAAGATACTGTAATAAAGATAACATCATTAAAAATTTCATTGAATGAAATGCATGCTTTTATGTTTATAAATTGCATCATGTGTTAAATTATCAAATATGCAATCAGTTTAGTTTACAAACTGCCCTTAGGTGGTTGAACACAGAGAATAAAAATTATTTCATCACAGGTTCTTAGCAACAGAAAGAGTCTTCGACATCTCATGTGCCACAGAGAGCTTCATCTGGTTACTGAGGAATTGAAGGCCTTGATTGTGAAGACACAAGTTGGTTGTAGAATTCACCATAAAATAGAGTTACATTACAAGCCATCAGCATTTGTAACTCAGATAAAAACTCAGCATGTACCATAATGTTCAAAGTCAACTGCATGTGGATATTTTCTGTAAATGAACAATAGAAAAGGAAGAAGAAATTATTGAAAGAACAGTTTTTAATTCCCCAGAATTGCATTAAATAC
The DNA here is from genome assembly GCA_963573935.1 of Arctocebus calabarensis. NCBI lineage: Eukaryota > Metazoa > Chordata > Mammalia > Primates > Lorisidae > Arctocebus > Arctocebus calabarensis. The sequence goes on from CAUYON010107166.1 coordinate 2,283, forward strand.
TTGTCAATGAGAAGGATTTGAACATTGACAGTTTGGAGAATCCACGCTCCATTATTTCTATAAGCAGTTGGGTCCCACCTGTCTGTCAGCCTGATACAAGTTCTCTTGACATCTGGGGCTACATGACTTTTTCCACATGCCTAGTTCTGATACAGTATTGGAACTTAAATAGACCCAAAACAGGAGTGGATTAGAAATTACTTTAGCTGTCCTTTAGAAGCAAAAGACAATTTTGGGATTAAATATGCAAAGATTTCATATGACAGGAAATATCTCTAAGCACAAATGCGGAAGGAGATAAGAAGGTAGCTGAATCTTTAGACTGTCAATGTCTTCGGAGTGAAGGAGACAAGCTGATTTGATTGGGTCAAAGTGTCCTAGATTTCCCTACACTCTAGGGAATGTTTGGGTGCTGTTCTGAGTTCAAGAAGCAAAGTAGATTGTAAGAGGTGTTTCTTTAGACCTAATGAGCCTATTGTGGTGGATGTTAGAGTTCTGCAGTTAGATTTATTGCTCAATTACACACCCTGTAGGTTGAGAGTACATCATGGAGATTATCTTTCAGCATCTGGGATTTGGATTATATTATATTGGTCACTAGTTGGAGATTAATAATTTATAAAAATTGAATTGAGTTAAATTGATTTATACATTTGCAGAATATCTAGTAGAGTTAAACAGAGAGTTGAATGCAAAACTATTTTTAAAATGAGAACTTAAGAATGAGGAGTAAAGGTATTCCTGTGACTGTTAGAGCACTCATATGTTATTTTCTATGTAGATTGTGCCTGAGTCACCAGAAACATGAGTTTTCCTATCATTTTGTGATGTTTTCTTCATACTGTAAAAGAGCTGATATGTAATATTATGGACTTACAACTTATCTTGGCAATACAAACATCTATTGCGATACACTGTGCCATCCATTGCACACACTGGATCCCATTCCTTTCCACATATATCACCTTCATATGCCTCACAGCGTGGCTGTTAAACAAAAGGAAAACACACACAGTTACCAGTTAATGAACTTTTTGAAGAATTTGTTTTTATTCTGCCACATAATGTATACTATACATCAAAATGAAATACATATATTCTACATTGAGGTTTAATAATAAACATGGAAGGAGGTAAAGATATTTGTAGGGTATCAATCTGACAAAGGATTCATAACTAGAATCTCCAAAGAACTCAAATTAATCAACAGAAAAAGACCAAACAATCCCATCTACTTCTGCACAAGCACAAGAGATACGAGATGAGCCTTCTCTGACAAAGACAGATGAATGGCTAACATTAGAAAAAATGCTCATCCTCCCTGAATCATCCGAGAAATGCAAATCAAAATACCCATTAGATATCACCTAACCACAGTGAGGACAGCCCATATCACAAAGTCCCAAAGCTGCAGAGTCTGGCATGGATGTGAACACTTCTACACTGCTGCTGGGACTGCAAACTAATACAATCTCTTTGGAAGAAAGTATGAAGAATCCTCAAAGAATTCAAATTAGAACTCTCATTTGAAGGCATTGACCCCCCAGAAAAAAAAATAATTTTTTTATCATTAGGACATTTGCCTAGATTGTTTATCACAGCTCAATTTACAATTGCTAAAATGTGGAAACAATTTAAATGCTCACCAGCCCAGAAATGGATTAACAAGCTGTGGAATATGTATGCCATGGAATGCTATTCAGCCATTAAAAACATGGAGACTTTATATTTTTCTTATTAACTGGATGGAGGTGGAGCACATTCTCATAAAACCATCACAAGAATGGATTCAAATATAATATACTCAATTCTAACATGAATGCAATAGATGAATTAATTAAAGGGGAGGTGGTAAGAGAAGGAGGAATTGGGGAGAATAATGGTGGGTTTTGGTGTACAACACACCCCTTGGAGGCAGGACACAATTTCAAGAGGGTATTTACCTAAGAACCTCAATCAGTCTAAACTAATTCTTTGTATCCTCAATCAATCCCAATTAAAAAAAAATTCAAGGACCCACACTCCACTTAAACATGAAGTATTAGTTCATTTTTATGTACACAATATAATTTTTTTAAAAGCTTGAAATTATCTTTCTGATTTAGCCACCCTGCTCCCACTTCTTATACTCAGGTCAAATCTCCTCCATGATTTTTACACCATAAGAAATCATAAAATTGGATTTTTTATTTACTCAGCCTCTTGTCTTTCTCAATAAGTTCATTACATATGCAAATATTATATATGTTTGCACATGTGTATATAACTACATATAGATATAGTTATACATATAATTTGTTTAGTATTGGCCATTATCAGTGATCTACATAAATACACAATACTTTGTGTATTATTAAACGTTTAATGACCTTTATCTATTCAGATATTTAGAATTATACTTCATTTTCTTCACTTATATGTAATATTCCACTACATGACTACTCGAAAATTATTGTCTTATGTATATTTAGGTTTATTGTCCTTACCCTCTTGCTTCACTAGGATGAAGAGTTCTACTTTTTTTTGTGTGTGACAGAGTCTCACCTTGTCACCTTGGTACAGTGCCATGGTGTCACAGCTCTCAGCAACTTCAAGTTTTGGGGCTCAAATGATTCTCTTTTCTCAGCCTCCTGAAGAGCTGGGACTATAGGTGAGTCCCACAACACACGTCTGTTTTTAGAGATGGGCTATCACTCTTGCTGAAGCTGGTTTCGAACCTGTGAGCTCAGACAATCCGTCCACCTCTCCCTCCCAGAGTGTTGGGATTGCGGGCATAAGCCATTGTTCTGCCCAGCTTGTCTACTTTAAATACCCTTTAATGGAAATTAGATGTTTTGTATAATAAGGCTATGTCCATTAATGAAATTTTTAAGTAATGGGAAAATTTTTGCTTTGTCTCTAAAGCTAAATGTTTTTATATGGCTGTCAAGATTTTATTTCTTCAAGATTTTCTTTACCTTACATGAAGAGGGGTTGGTTATCATTTTGTTATTCTTTTGCTTTTCAAAGGATCATTCTGTTGCATCTGTTATTTGGTAAAATTTCTTGTTAAAATTTAAATTTAAACCTGTTAAAAGTCTCTTTAATTTCCAAGTTAATCAGTATTAAACTTACTGGATGGCGCTTTTCTATTCCAGGTCCCCAAATAGATTCTGCAACCAACACACAAAAGAACAATTAAAAATAAGAGGGGCAGGAGAGGAGAAAAACATAGTTTCTGCTGAGAAGTGTTCATACATACTGCTTAATAGAGGAAGTCTATGAAAATTGCTTTCTGATGATCTTGCAAGATAATGAGCCTTTTGTGGCCATATGAAAACAACAAATAAAACCACTTCAAATCTGGAAATACTTTACAATTTCCAAATTATTATCATGTGTCACAGATAATCTTACATATTGTTTAATAATCCCCATGACCTTTTTTGAAACCATCATAGTGGGTTTTTTCTTCATTTTTATAGATGGGACACCATAGTCAGAGAAAACAATGCCTTGCATAAAGCCACTTAAGAGGCCTTGCACATTGCAAAAAACATGAAGAAATTAGTGAGGACTCAATTAATTAGTACTCGGCTCTATTATGAAAGATCTATTCAATACTGCCCAGTTATTTTATACTGAAATTCATGAACCACTTTAAGCTTTAAGAAAAAACTTTTCAGCACAAAGATCAATAGGTCCTCTCCTTACTCAAGCCTTGACTTTAGTGGACTCAGCTGAAAATAATACATGGTCAAGGAATACCAGTTCTCTCATTTTTGGAATTTAACAACTATGGAATCAGACCTCCCCCCCAAAAAAAGAAAAAAAAAGTTACCAACAAACAAAAACCTAATGTCCACCACCCATTCTAACTCATCATTCAGTCTCCTCTTCTCTAGAAGGTAGAAACATGAAAAAGCAATTCCCTGACGGATCATTTAAAAGTCATTGGTAGCATGCCAGTTTCTTTTTGCTAGTTTTAAGGATTATGAACCCAACAAAACCATTCCTTCCATTCCTAGATTAAAGTAGTTGATTTCTGCATTTTCCAAGATATGTGAAATGCTTCACCCACCACTAAAAGATTTACTCACCAGAAAAAAGAGGAAATGCCAAAGCAATGATGAAAATAACTTTGGCCCATGATGAGAAGAAAGGCATTTTATCAACTCTGTGGAAGAAACCTCCAGAAATGTTTATAACACATGACACAAAGACAATTGCCCATTTCCAAACACAAGTTTCTCTCTCTTTTTTTTTTTTTTTTTAATTGAGAATGTTAGAATGGTTTACTTCCTTTAAGAAACTTGTGTTTGTGCACCTGGAGTCCTAAACACAAGTGTCTTATAGGAAAATAACTTTTCTAACCTCCTAGATTCCTAATTATAGTGGGTTCTTCCCTTTTTCTATTCCCTTAGTACCAACAAGACATGGTAGGTGAACAAAAGGCCTCCAAGTAACTTGGGAGGAACCACTGAATATGGCCCCCTTGCACATTTGACAAGCTGTTTATTCTTCCAACCTGATAAGTTAGCCTAAAAGGGGCTTTGCTGCATTTAAGGAAATATCCACTTTGGAATCTTAGTTTTTCCTCCAAAAATAAAGAGGGTTCTTTCAGGAAGGAAGGTCCTGAAGCAGTAGTCACAGCAATTCTACACACACCAGGGCTGCCTCCTGAGGGTCCTCACCTCACCTACCTGAGACAAGGAGAATAGAGACTAAGGCCACCAATTTTGGAAATTATGTCTATTTTGTTGACTTTTCCTTCTTAGTCACTTCTACCCAACTAAAGAGTCTCTTTTATTTTGTTGTGTGAAACAAATGACCCATGGCAGATAAGGTACAAGTCATTCTCTGTTCTGTCTAGAGTCTGCAAAGCAGCTCAGGAGACCTCACATACTCCTTAGCAGATGTCCCCTCAGCAAGGGTTCTGGAAGGATGTCATGTACTGAATTCAATGTGGGCAGGGAAGAGAGAAGACAATTACAGTGCATGGTGATCCTCAGATTGAGATATGAAAGCTTTCCAAGCTGTTGAATTGGAAAAGATAAGAGAATAAAAGAAAAAAAAATGTATTTGGGGAATTATAATTAGACATATGGTTAGGCCTTTAGTATTTTGCAACACTAGTAACACATCTGACTTTAGTAAAACCCAATAGGACTGAAGTACAAATTCAAAACTCAACTGGACATTAGCTAGAGACTTTTAACCTATGTTCAGTTCCCCACCCAAGATTGTGAATTGTTTATATAGGAGCAAGGATGTATTTGTAAAGCTTCTGAATGAGTTTCAAGGCACCAGACTTGAGAACTCAGGATAAGGGGAGGATGTAAAGAGATCACATTAGATGATGCCCTAAATTACATGATAATAACTTGATCTTTACCTCAGAGTTAATTGTGAGATACTGCAAGGTTTAAAGTAAGGAAATTATCTTAATTTTCACTTTAATTTTAACAGTTTGATTTCTGAAAACGACTTGGGGAGTTCAAAGTTCTGAATTCATCATCCTCAGTTCTATTCTTCAGATTGCTGATATTTCATTTTTAATACTTCCTTCTTGGTGTTATTCCATAATCTTAGGATCAAGGCATGAACCTGGTTGATAGATGCCTATGGATATTAAATCAACTGACTACATCTATGATATTCATTCTTTCTTCATAAGGGTCTTCAAAGGCTTCTTTATTGACACTTTGAAAAGCTGCAGTCAGCCTGCCAGGTCTCATAGCAAGTTGAATTTTCAAGTCCACAGCAATTGAGAAATACATTGCTTTTTGATAGCTGAAAATGCTTCTGTTGCAAGTTCATCATGAGTTCAGCAAAAATTTATTACCATATTGTAGAGCTTTATTTTGCATATGAATATGGTTATTGCCTTCTAAAGTTAACATTAACACACAAGATTAAACAAAAGAATTAAAAATATTTCTACAGAAACAGAATTAGTATTACCCTCAAAAATTTGGATTAAAAAGTGTGCATTACACATGGCAAAACCTGGTAACTTGACACTTTGAGTTGTTTCCCAGAAATGATGTCTTGGAACTCCTGGCCTTACCTCAGTTTCCCAGAGTGTTGGCATTTGGGGTCTGAGCCACCAGGCCTGTCCAGAAATGATGGATTTGCCACAAGACCAAAAAGATGAGATTCTGAAGGATCCAGAGTAGACTTTCTGATGCCAAGATGCACCAGTGCCCATGACTGCCCCCAATGCATATATCCACTTGTGACATGCACTGTAACCAGCCCCAAGTCAGGCCCCTCCTTTAAAACACTAAGACCTCCCTTAGTTCTAAGGAGAAGGATTTGAAGTCACTTTTCCTTTCTCCCATTAAGACATCTGTTCTATTAAAAATTCTATAATTTCAGAAGAAATAAATATGGTGGACTAGAGACAGATCTTTTGTAGCCCCACATGATGAAATATGCAAGAAAAGACTCCATCCACCTCATGGAGGGAAACCATGCCAAGAAACATCACTTTAGGGTCATAGGGAGGGAGCAGGAGCCAGACAGGAGGTTGGGAGCAGTCGATAATTGATGCAAGAGCAAGTACTTACATGCTAGCAGAGGAGAGCCAGTTCAGCAGTTCTCAGACAGAGAAAGCCTGCCCTAAAAATTTTCTTTCCTTCTTTTTTTTTTTTTTTGGATCTGGGAACTTGGTGGAATTTACCTTGGGAGTTGGGAGAACTTGGGTGAGTAAGCGAGCCAGGACTGAGCCACCAGGCAGAGCAGCTGCTGGCCGGGTGCAGCCTCTGTGGGAGAACTGCTTTGCAGGATCAGCCCACAGGATACTAGAGTAAGGTCAGTTCTGGCACACTGGTAAACTGGGAAGCTACCCATGGTGAGACTTGAGTGACACAGCCTTTCTAAGAAAGCCACTGCATGGCCAAGGAACACAGTTTGGAAATCTCAAAGTGCATCTTATTAAGAAGGAAGATGAGTGTTCAGGATCCCAAACCTGCAGAGATTGAGGGCAAAGAAATCAGGAAGATATGACCAGGTCTGGGCAAAATGGAGGCTTCAAGCCCCCATCTTATACAGCTGTATCAGCCTTGAATTTAGATCTCTTACCACAGAATGTCACCTGTTGTCCAGGCAATTTATGGCTATATATATATTTTTCTGCTTTTTTGAAAAATCCTTTTTCATCAACTTTTTCCCCCTAGATTTTTCTTTTGCTTTCCTTCTTTTTTAGATTAATAGTTTTTCATTGTTTCATTCTTCAATAGTCACAGAGCTCCGTTTCTGCTAGGATTTCGGTTCCTATTCTCATCTTTTATATGACTATTATTCTCATCTTTTATATGATTTTATCCCTTAAGGTTTTTTGTTTATCTGTATTGTTTTGTTTCATAGTATTCTTATATTTCCATTTTTACTTTCTTCAATAACACGGTCTCCATTTTTACTTTCTTTAATAACAAGGGCTCCATTTGGGGTACAGTTTTCCTACCCATGTCATTCTTTCATTCCTTTCTATTTCCCTCCCTTTCTCTCTCTTTTTGTAATTTTTTTCACATTTTCTTTCTTTCTTTCTTTCTTTTTTATTTTTTTTGAGCCAGAGTATTAACCTGTCACCCTGGGTAGAGTGTCATGGCATCACATCTCACAACAACCTGAACTCTTGGGCTTAGCAATTCTCGTGCCTCACCCACATAAGTAGCTGGGAATATAGGTATCCACCACATTTCCCAACTATTTTTGGTTGTGGTTGCAGTTGTCATGGTTGTGTTTAGCTGGCCTGGGCCAGGTTCGACCCACTAGTCTTGGTGTATTGCCGGTACCCTATCCACTGAGCTATGGGCATCACCAATTTCTAAATATTTCTTATCTTTCTCACATGAATTTCTCAAATAATGTCTAATATTTACCTTCCTTTCATTACATCTTAATTTTATTTTCAATTCCCTTTATCATTATTATTATTATTCCTTTTATTTTGACCTGTTTTATTCATTGTCAAATTGTATTCCATTTATGGGATCAAACCTAATTTTGTCCTGGGATGGGGTGCCACAGCATTTGCCTGGCTCAAGAATGCATGTTATAGAGGGTCCTTCTAGCTTTGACCTTTGAAAGCATGCTAGTGGTAGTTCCTCATGGTGACAAACTATTGGTTTTTGTTTTTGTTTCCTTCTGTGGGGTCTTGTTTCTTCTCAGACCAGTAAGGAATTCCTAACCACAAGGGATCCATCCAACTTAGCCCCCAGAAACTGGGAATTATGGCTTCTCCAAGACACATCTCATGAACTTGTCCAAAGTGAATACAAAAGAGAAAATTCTGCAAGCAGAGGAATAAGCACCAATTGACCTACAGGGACAGAGGCATCAGGGTAACAGGGGGACTTCTCAGCTGAATATTTATAAGCCAGAAGAGAATGATCATCTACCTTTAAGTTGTTATAAAAAAATACAATTTTCAACCTACAATTATATGTCTTGCTAAGCTACATTTTGAAATAGATGGAGAAATCAAATCTTTTGCTGATATGCAAACATCAAAGAAGTTTGCCACAATAAGACCACATTACAGGAAATACTTAGACTATTCTCTACACTGACCATCACAAAGGACCACCAGCAAACTAAACATCCAGAAACTGAAATGCAAAACCTAGTTTTGACAATGAAATAAGAGGTAAACTAAGCAATGGATGTTCACAAAATAAGATGAATATTACCCCACCACACTTACCAATTCTCTCAAGAGATGTTAATGACTTGAATTCCCCAATGACTATGCCCAGGCTGGCTGATTGGATACAAAAGCCCAAGCCAATCGTATAATGCCTACAGGAAACACATCTACCTTGGAAGGACAAAGCAAGGCTCTGGGTGAAGGGATGTAAAACAATATTTTTGGCAAATGGAAATCAGAAGAAAGGAGTGGGCACACTCTTATTTTCAGACATATGTGGATGTCAAGCAACTAAAGTTAAAAAAGACAAACATATGTGCTTCATATCAGTCAAGGGAATAATACACCAAGAGGACATTTCAATTCTAAATATTTATGCACCTAACACAAATGCTCCCAGATTTATGAAATAGACCTTAATTTGTACAAGGAACATGATATCCTATAACACCATAATTGTAGGAGACATTAATATTCCACTTACAGAGCTTGACAGATCCTCTAAAGGGAAACTAAACCAGATACAAGGGACTTAAGTGTGACACTAGAATAACTCTGTTTAATAGACATAACAGAACTCACCATCCCAAAGTAAAGGAATATACACTCTTTTGGTCACCCCATGGAACATTCTCCAAAATATAACACATCTTAGCATACAAATCAAACTTCAACAAGAGCAAAAGAACTGAGATTATACCTCATATCTTCTCAGACCATAAGGCAATAAGGGTGCAACTCAACACCAACAAAGTTTTCATCCCTGCACAAAGGCATGGAAACTAAACAACCTCATCCTATGTGACAGTTGTGTCAAGGAAGAGACAAAACAGGAAATCATTAACTTCTGTGAACATCAGAACAAAGAGAAAAAAAGCTACCAAACCTGTGGGACACTGCAAACTCTGTCCTAAAAGGAAAATTTATTGCATTAGATCCTCAAATCCAAAAAACAGAAAGAGACCGCATAAACAATCTAATGAATCCGGCGGCGCCTGTGGCTCAGCGAGTAGTGCAGGTTCAAACCTGCCTCTGGCCGAACTGCATCAAAATTTACCCAGGCGCTGTGGTGGGCACCTGTAATCCCAGCTACTTGGGAGGCTAAGGTAAGAGAATCGCTTAAGCCCAAGAGCTGGAGGTTGCTGTGAGCTGTAACGCCACAGCACTCTATCGAAGGTGATAGAGTGAGACTGTCTCCACCAAAAAAAAAAAAAGAAAAAAAAATCTAATGAATCATCTTAAAGAAATGGAAAGAGAGAAGACCCATCCCTAACCTAGCCCCCCAAAAAGAAATAACTAAACTTAAATCAGAAATAAATGAATTTGAAAAGCAAAAGAATTATTCAGAAAATTAATAAAACAAAAAGTTGGTCCTTCATAAAGATGAACAAAGTTGATAAATTTGGCCAGAATTGCTAGAAATTGAAAATTAAAATACTTTATACCCTCAATTAGAAATGAAAAGGGGGAAATAACAACTAATACCACAGAAATACAAGAGATTCTTCTGACTACCACAAACATTCTATGCCCATAAATTTTACAAAGTGGAGGAAATGGACCAATAACTGGAATCAAAACATCTCCCTAGACTTAACTAAGAAGAAAAGACCAATATCAAGCACTGAGACTGAAGTAACAATGAAAAAGCTTCCAACAATAAAAAGCCTAGGAACAAAAGTCTTCACACCAAAGTTCTATCACACCTTCAAAGGTGAGAAACCTATACTGGAGAACCTTTCTAAAACATTGAGAAAGAAGAAGCTTTTCACAATATGTTCTATGAAGCAACCATCACCCTGATTCCAAAACCAGGAAAAGACACATCTAAAAAGGAAAGCTACAGACCAATTTCACTAATGAATATTGATGCAAAAATACTCAACAAAATCTAAACGAATAGATTACAGCTACCCATTAATAGAATTATATCATCACAATCCCTAGGCTTCATCCAAGGGATGCAAGGCTAGTTTAACATAAGAAATACATCAAGGTAATTCACCACATCAACAAAAGAAAAAACAAAGACCATATGATCCTGTAAATAGATGTAGAAAAAGAATTTGATAGAGGAGGCACCCGTGGCTCAGTAGGTAGGGTGCCAGCACAACATACCAAGGGTAGCAGGTTCAAACCCAGCCCCAGCAAAAATGCAACAGAAAAATATGCCTGGGCATTGTGGCAGGTGCCTGTAGTCCCTGTTACTCAAGAGGCTGAGGCAAGAGAATTGCCTAAGCCCAATAGCTGGAGGTTGTTGTGATTTGTGACACCACAGCACTCTACTGAGGGCAAAAAAGCAAGACACTGTATCAACAACTACAAAAAGAAAAAGTAAAAGCATTTGACAAAATTTGGCATCCTGTTCAAACAAGAATACTTAAGAAAATAGGCATAGGTGGCATATTTCTTAAGTTGATTGAAGCCAACTATGACAAACCCATAGCTAATGTCATACTAAATGGAGTAAAACTGAAAGCTTTTCCAATTGGAACTGGAACTGGATAAGAATATCCACTATCAGGAGATAAAAGATGGATGACTAGAGAAAACGTTTGCCAGAGGCTCCTGACCAGCAGGAGAGATTCTAGACAGATTGGATCTCTGAAAATGAAGGAGGAAAGCAGAGATAGGAAAGAAGATAGACAAATACACATTCTCCTGGCTTGGCAACCTGTGACTCCGAGAAAGAGGCTCATAGTGAACAAGTTCTAGGTACAGGTACAAAGCCCATCACCATGAGGACAAGAGACCCCTCCTGTAAGCGGGTGCTTCTCAGAAGGCTCTCTGCAAGCAAGCAGAATACAAAAGACCTCTCATTTTACCCCATGGGTAAGAACTACTAAGTACTGGCACTCCTCCTCCAGAGAGGTTCCCCCTATATGCCTAGGCAGTATCTTGTCCCATATAAAACTGAACAAATACTCTGTGTAAAATTTGTCTCAGTCCCCCCTTCTTCCCCACTTGCCTGGTAAGCCCATAGTGCATGGCCATTCCCTAGAAGGACTGGGCATTGCAGGGCTCCTGGTCAGGAGCCTCTGGCAAAAGTATCTGCATTGCACAGAAACAGTGACTCAAGTGGAGGCAAGGGGATGTAGGAAGAGAGGGACATTTGGGAAAGATAAATGGGCATGACATTGCACTGTGAGCTGCAGTGCTGACACCCATTTGGACTTTCAAGGGCACATGAACTGATGCTGAGCTTGGACATACAAGAATGAAGATGCTACCTTGGTCCTGCTTGTGATCAGTGATCTAGCTTGAATTGGTGGTACACTGGAGGGGACCAGGCTCCATCCCCTTGTGTATGTGGATTGGAACTATCTGTAGATTTCTACTCCCAGGTGATGAGACACCTTTGGAACTCTCCCCATTGGGCAGCGATTGTACTATCCAGGCCAAACTGTTTAGAACTCTAGACCAGGATTGTCCACCCAGGGTCCCTCTGAGGTTAAGCGGAGGTTGTTTTGAAGTGGAAAATGACTGAATTTCCTTCATCATCTGTAGCTGGTGGGGGCAGGGCAACACAGTTACTTGTATCTCTCGCCAGCTGATATTCCAACCTACTACCTCAAATCCTTAGGAATGGGTAGAGGTGGCTGAATTCAGGACAGAGCAAGCTTGGGCTCTCTTACTTAGCAGTTATTAAGAGTCTTCAGCTACAGTTCTGAAAGGGACCTTTTTAAGTCTTTAGGGGAAAGCACACAGTCCTAAGTCTCAGCTCATTGACTAAGGGTGTATTAAGTCTATTTCCTGGGACCCACCATCCCATTTGACCCTACCACTCTTAATAGCCAAATTGCAAAAACTACTCATGAGGCAGCACTAGTGGAAAAACTCTGGCAACATGAATAATCAGAGTAGATCACCACCTCCAAGGAATGACAGTGGAAAAAAAACAGATGCCATTCATAGAAAAATAGCTGAAATGTCAGAAATAGACTTTAGAATTTGGATGGCAAATAAAATTACTAAAATGGAGAAAAACTGTTATTATAAATGCAAAGAGTAGTTGAAATGTTTTTTAAGAAGTCAGTGTATTCAAAAACAAAATCACCAAGGGCATATACATAATAAAAAGAGAAATAGCAGAGCTCAAGGAAATGAGAACATTATTAGAGGAGTTTCACAATACATTAGAATTCCTCAGTAATAGAGTGGAGCAGGCAGAAAAAGGATCTCTAAAGTTAAAGAGATAGCTTTTGAATGCACCCAAATGCTGAAAGACACAGCAAAGTAGAGAGGAAAAACAAATCACTCTCTGAGAGAGTTGTGGTACCACTCCAGAAGATCAGACATTCAAATTGCTGAAGGAGAACACAATGGTTGAAAAGGCACAGATTCTCTACTCCAAGATATAATGGAGGAGAATTTCCCAAGCATGGCAAGAGATACAGAAATTCAGATACTCAATCCAAATAAAACATCTCCTAGACACATTGTAATTAACTTTGTCAAAGTTAATAAGAAGGAGAAAATTCTGCAAGCACCCTTAAAAAAAAAAGCACTACCCACAAAGGGAGAAATATTAGAATGATGGCAGATCTCTCAACTGAAACCTTTAAAGCCAGAAGAGAATGGTAATTGAACTTTAATCTCCTAAAACAAAATAACTTTCAGCCCAGGATCCTGTATCCAGCTAAACTGAGTTTCATTTGTGATGGAGAAATCAAATACTTTACTGACATACAAATATTGAGGAAGTTTGCCATAACTAAACATCAATCCAGGATATACTCAAACCGATTTTCCACAATAACCAACACAAAGATCTACCACCTAAGTAAGCTCACCCAGAAATTGCTGAATAAAATCTAACTCCCACAAGGGTGAAAGGATTAAAAATATCCTTTGGACCTTTGAAAAACAGCACATAATATATTACCATGCCTATCAATCCTATAAATTAATGTGAATGTCTTGAACTGTCCTCTAAAGAGCACAGGATGACTGAGTGGATCAAAAATCTCAGGCCAGGCTCGGCACCTGTGGCTCAAGTGGCTAAGGCGCCAGCCACATACACCTGAGCTGACAGGTTCGAATCCAGCCTGGGCCTGCCAAACAACAATAACGGCTGCAACCAAAAAATAAGCAGGCATTGTGGCATGCGTTTGTAGTCCTAGCTACTTGGGAGGCAGAGGCAAGAGAATTGCTTGAGCCCAGGAGTTTGAGGTTGCTGTGAGCTGTGATGCCACAGCACTCTACTCAGGGTGACAGTTTGAGGCTCTATCTAAAAAAAAAAAAAAAAACCTCAGGCCAGAAATCTATTGCATACAAGAGTCTCATCTTACCTTAAAGGATAAAAAAGTTCCTAGAGTGAAAGGATGGACATATATGATACAGACAAATAGCAATTTAAAAAAGTGTTTTCAGATAAAATAGGTTTAAAACCAACATAGATAAGGAAAGATAAGGAGGACACTACATATTTCTCAAGGGAAACACTCCGCATGAAGAGATTTCAATATTTAACATTTATGCACCCTAACAGAATGCTCTTCAATTTATAAACAAAAGCATAACAGATAGGAACAATTTGATATCTTCCAGGACTATAATAGTTGGAGACTTTTATACTCCTTTGGCAATTCTGGATGATACTCAAAAAAGAAAATAAACAAAGACATAATGGACCAAAGTAAACTCACCCTAGAATTAATGAACTTAACAGACATCTACAGAACATTTCATCCTAACAAAAATTAAAACATATTCTTCTTATCAGCCCACGGATCATCCTCCAAAATAGATTATATCTTATGACACAAGTCTGACTTCAGGAAATGTAAAACAATGGAAATTATTCCTTGTATCTTTATGGGTCATCACAAAATCAAAGTTGAACTCAACTGGAACAGGAATTTTCATAACCAAACTAAACCATGGAAATGAAACAACCTTGTGTTTAAGAATAGCTGGCTCAAGAGATGTAAACTTTACACATTTTATGTCTACCTAGATGGAGCTGGAACATATTCTTCTTAGTGAAGTATATCAAGAATGGAAGAAAACTTATCCAATGTACCATTATGAAACCAGTATATAATCACCTACACATTCATACCAATAGTAAAACAAAACTGTAGTCCAGAAAGAATGACATAAGTGAAGGGAGAGGGGAAGGGAGGACTGGGAGGATGGAGGATTTGTGTTGGGACCTCTTCTAATGTGCATAATACAATGGTCCGTTTTAAAACTATTAAGAGTAGAGTATAAATGTCTTACCACAATATACAAGTGAAGTGATAGTTATGCTAAAAAGTTTGATGTAAGCTTTGCACATTGTATATCAAATCAGTACATTCTACCCCATAAATGCATTAATGTATGTAGATATAATTTAACAATAAAAATAAAAATGAATGGAGGTCCTCTATCAACATTATTATTCAACATTCTCCTGGAAATTCTTGGCAATGCAATCAGGAAAGAGAATGATCTAAAGGGCATCCAAATGAGGATAGAGGTCAAACCCTCCCTTGTTGCTGATATGTTCTTATACTTATAAAATCCCAGAGACTCAACCAAAAAACTCAAGGAAGTGAACACAATATACACTAATGTCTCAGGCTATAAAAATCAAATTTCCACAAATTAGTAGCCTTTGTATATGTAATAACAGCCAGTTAAAAACTAAATCAAGGACATAATTCACTTCACAGTAGATTCAGAGAAAGTGAAATACTTAGGAATATACCTAACAAAAAGGTGAAGGATCTTTATAAAGAGAATTGTTGAAACCTAAGGAAAAAAAAATAGCAGAAACAATAACAAAATGGAAGAATATACCCTGATCTTGGCTAGGATGAATCAACATTGTTAAAATGTCTGTTGTACTCAAAGCAGATACAGTGCAATCTCCACTATGATGCCAACATCATACTTTGAAGAACTGAAAAAAATAGTACTTCATTTTGTATGTACCCAGAAAAGCACCCTGGATGGACAAGACTACTGTTAGTATTAGAAACAAAGCTGGAGCTGTAGGCATCACCCTACTAGACTTTAGGCTACATTAAAAGGCCACAGTAATCAAAACAGCATGATATTGGCAAAAAATAGAGACATAGACATAAAGAACACTATAGAAAATGAGAAGTAAAACTAGACTCTACATGCCATCTGATCTTTGATAAACCAAACAAAAGTGTACACTGGGGAAAAGAATCCCTATTCATTATAAATGGTGCTGAGACAACTGGATGACCACATGTAAAAGAATAAAACTGGATCCACACCTTTCACCACTTGTAAAAATTTACTCAAAATGGATGAAATATTTAAATCTAAGGCATGAAACAATAAAAATCTTAGAAGACAGTATGGGTAGATGTCTTCAATGTGTTGGACTAGGGAAAGATATCATGACAAAGACTTCAGCAATTGCAACAAGAACAAAAATAAACAATGCAACTTATTAAGCTGCGAACCTTCTGTACAGATAAGGACAGAACAGGTAACGCAAAAAGACAATCTTCGGGATGAGAAATAAATTTTCAGGTTATGAATGTGACAAATAGTTGATAACTAGAATCTACTGAGAACTCAAATTGATCAACAACAACAAAACAGAGCAAACAATCCCTTCTACCACAGAGCAAGAGATACAAGAAAAACTTCTCTGAATGGGGGTGGAGCAAGATGGCGGCTGAGCAACAGCTTCCTTGCAGCTGGGCAGGGTGAGACTGAGGAGAGAGGACTTCAGGCATCTCTGCCAGGCAGGATCTGCCCAGAAACTTCCTTTGGAGATACAGGGAGACTGCATGAGGCTTCTGGACTCCCTGAGGAAGGCTAAAGCAGCGGAAATTGGGCAAATGGTTGCGTCTATTCGTTCAGTCTGATATTGTCAGCAGCTGTGGGTGGGGCAACAGTGGGACTGCAGGCTGGAAAGGCCTTGCCTGTGAGCCGTTTGGGTTTCTTTTGGACTTGGCACTCAGTTGAACTGCCTTGGGAGAACTTGGGCAGGAGTACAGGGGTTTTTTAGTGTTGTCCTGGGCCCCAGACTGGGCTACCAAGCCAGACGGAGCTGCCAGTGTTTGGTAGTGGGCTGCGTGGAGCCATTGTGGAAGAACTGCCCTGGCAAGCTCCACCCTCAGGGTCGCAGAACAGGCATTGGGCAGAAGCGAGTAATCTAGTGACTGAGTAGCCTAAAGGCGAGGACTGAGACGCCTTGCAGCCTTAGCCCTCAGGGGCATAGAGTGAGACCGGTTTTGGAACACTGGGTAAGTGGACAGTCACTTAAGGAGTGATCCCAGCCACAGCGCTTTCCTGGGAAAGCTTCTGCTTAGCCCAAGTTAGCAATTTAAAGTGTCTTCTAAGCAGGCTGAGGAGGATTGAAGCTCTCCACCCTGAGGGGTTTGAGAAATCATCAGAAACACAGGGTCACTCCCTACAAAGATCCAGTAACAACAGAGTGATTCTGCCAGGGTCTGATCTG